>JXTC01000107.1:804735-833856 GCA_002914845.1 Trema orientale
AGCTAAAGGAAGTTCAAAAGCAATTGGACAAACGCTACAAGGTACTTTTTCTTTTTTCGACTCCTAAGAGTTAAATTATTTATTAATTAATATTTATGCACCTTTTTTACTCCGATAACGATGCGATGGGGTTAGAATATTTTATTATTGTTATTTATTATTATTGTTATTATTATTATTATTATTATTTTTGACTTTTTTCGTTACTTTTTTTATTTTTGTGAATGGAATATCCTACCCTAATTTATCATGCTCAAAATATAATAATTAATAATATATAGAACATGCATTAATTATGATTTATTTTCTATAGAGTATACTCATTGTGGTTTTGGATTATAGTGGTGCCTACCCTGACTGGAGTATTTGTTCGGCGAGTTACAGAAATCTCGCTCTGCGTGCTGCCGCTCGAGCGTTTGGACTTGAAGAAGTGACGCAGATTCTAGCTGTTAAAAATGCATTTTTTAAATGCTTCTACTAAAATACAAATTTCTTCAACAATGTCCAGTAGAGAGCGAGCTTGGTTGATAACAATGCCGAGGACCGTTTCCAAACATACTTGTCAATGTGTGGAGCGTTGGGTATCGTTATAATTGGCCCATTCATTACGAATCATTCGGTAATTGCACAATCTATTTCTGCTAGGGGGTGGGTTTAGTTTCAGGTTTAACATGCCTTCTTTTTATGGGATCATTGCTGGGAATGAGCCTATTTCAGCCTCAGGGGATGTTTGTCTGTTACTTGCCCTTGATTTTTTCAACAACGCTCGTTGCCTTATTTGTTGCTGCCATGTTTTTTTCAACAGAGAGTGGCTTTGGGAAACTCATCTCCGTAGCCATTTTGGTCATTTTTGCTTTGGCAAATTTGATTCTTATATCTAACGCTTAGGTGCAGATTTGATCCTTTGATGTCTGTGGTCTTTGGTTACTAGTTTTTGGACTAAACCCCAAAACACATTATAAAAATTATATACATCATATATATTATTGCCATGTAATCCTCATTTTGCCAAGTCATATAAGTGATTAACTTGGTCTAAGGTCTATATTAAGTCTTGCTAATCATATGGTAAATTGGAAGTAATTAATGTATCAAAGCTTGATCACGAAAATTGGACTAAACCCCAAAACACATTATAAAAATTATATACATCATATATATTATTGCCATGTAATCCTCATTTTGCCAAGTCATATAAGTAATTAACTTGGTCTAAGGCCATATTACGTCTTGCTAATCATGTGATAAATTGGAAGTAATTAATGCATCAAAGCTTAATCACAAAAATTAAACTAAATCCCAAAACACATTATAAAAATTATATATATCGTGTACATTATTAACATGTATCTTTGTATCTATATGTTATAGACGTTCTCTCTATATATTATGTTATAATATATAAACCACCTCTATCTATATATCTATAAAAATTATGTTATAATTTTTTGCAATTTTTGACCCAATTGCCAAAAATTTTTTAATGCAAGTTTGTTATGGCAAAGTGGTGGTGCCGAGTTCCTACTGTTTGTTTTTGCCTCCCTGCAAGCAATTTTCCTCTCACTATCTGCAACTTCACTCCCGAAAATTTCACTCCCAAAAGTTTTCTCTATAGAGCGATGACGAGTAGTAATGAGGTTGCAGGGATGAAGTGGATAAGAACCGTCAGCAATGACCTTACTCAAGAGTTTTTGCTGGCAAGAATAACCATAGCTGCCGAGACTGGCAACCTTCGTGTGCTAGACACTTCGACAACCTCCATTCTCAATGTTTTTGAGACTAAACCCGAATTGCGTGGTAAGGAAAATCCCCTCCACTTGGAAATTGCCAAAAATAAATAAATATCGTTCACCCTCGAGCTCAATCGCTTGAACCCAAAGTTGGCTTCATTGAAGGATGAACAGGGTATCTTTCGATTCATTCTTTGATGACGGATTGCCCATTTTGAACCTCCTTCTTGAGGTGGATGCCTCGATGGTGCGTCTCTAAGGCCGGAAAGGAGCTATAGCTCTTCTCTAGCCTCTGTGCATGGGAGAAATGTAGCCATCGAGAAAATACTCTCATTAGAGCTATAGTCCACTACAGATTAGACATTTACGGGCGAGAACATTATGCATTTAGATCTTACCGACAAAGATCCAGCAATTTTCATCTTAGTTGTAAAAGCGGTTATGAGAACCGTCAGTTAATGGGACGACTCCGCCAAAATTAAGCCACATCTGTTCAACGAACAGGCTGAAAAGGGAAATACTTTGCTCCACTAAGTCCTTTATTTACAGAAGGGGCTTATTGACAGTATTGTTACCGAAAGGCTTCTGGAAGAGGGCAATGCGGTGATGCCAGAGTGAAGGAAGTTCAAAGATAATTGGACAAACGTTACAAGGTACTTTTTCTTTTTTTGACTCTTAAGAGTTAAATTATTTATTTATTAATATTTCTGTACTTTTTTTACTGTGATAACGATGCAATGGGGTTAGGGTATTTTATTATTGTTATTTTTTTGGACTTTTTTTGTTACTTTTTGGATTTTTGTGAGTGAAATATCCTACTCTAATTTATTATGCTCAAAATATAATAATTAATAATTTATAGAATATGCATTAATTATGATTTATTTTCTATAGATTATGTTCACTGTGGTTTGGATTATGGTGGTGCCTACCCGGACTAGAGTATTTGTTCGGTGAGTTGCGGAAATCTCCCTCTGCATGCTGCCACTCAGGCGTTTAGACTTGAAAAAGCGACGCAGATCCTGGCCATTGAAAATGCATTTTCTAAATGCTTCTACTAGATTACAAATTTCTTCCACAATGTCCAGTAGAGTGCGAGCTTGGTTAATAATAATGCCAAGGCCCATTTCCAAATATACTTGTCAATATGTGGAGTGATGTGTGTCGTTATAATTGGCCAATTCATTACGAATCATTCGGTAATTGCACAATCTATTTCTGCTGGAGGGGCGGTTCTGATTTGAGATTTAACAGGCCTTCTTTTCCTTAGATCATTGCTAGGAATGAGCCTAGTTAAGCCTCAGGGGAAGTTTGTCATGTACTTGCCCTTAATTCTTTCAACAATGCTCGCTGCTTTGTTCACTGCTGCCATGTCTCTTTCAACAGAGAATGGCTTTGGAAAACTCATCTCCGTAGCCATTTTGGTCACTTTTGCTTTGGCAAATTTGATTCTTATTTCTAGCACTTAGGTGCAGATTTGGTCATTTGATGTCTGTGGTCTGTGGTTACTAGTTTTTGGACTAAACTCCAAAACACATTATAAAAATTATATACATCATACATATTATTGCCATGTAATCTTTATTTTGCCAAGTCATATAAGTGATTAACTTGGTCTAGGGCCCATATTAAGTCTTGCTAATCACGTAGTAAATTGGAAGTAATTAATGTATCAAAGCTTACTCACGAAAATTGGACTAAACCCCAAATTACATTATAAAAATTATATACATCGTATATATTATTAACATATATCTATATATCTATAGGTTATAGACATTCTCTCTATATATTATGTTATAATATATAAATCACCCGTGTCTATATATCTATAAAAATTATGTTATAATTTTTGGCAATTTTTGACTCAATTGCCAAAAATTTGTTAACGCAAGTTTGTTATGGCAAAGTGGTGGTACCGAGTTCTTATTGTTTGTTTCTGTCTCCCTGCAAGCAATTTCTCTCTCACTACCTGCAACTTCACTCCCAAAAGAGTTTTTCCATAGAGCGATTACGAGTGATAATGAGATTGCAGGGATGAAGTGAATAAGAACCGTTAGCGATAACCTCATGCAAGAGTTTGAGCTTGCGAAAATAACCACAGCTGCCGAGACTGGCAACGTGTGCTAGACACTTCGACAGCCTATATTCTCAATGTTTTTGAGATTGAACCCAAATTATGCAGTAAGGAAAATCCCTTCCACTTGGCAATCGCAAAAAAAAAACATATAATTCGCCCTCAAGCTCAATCGCTTGAACCTAAAGTTAGCTTCATTAGAGGATGAACAGGGGTATCTTCCGGTTTATCGAGCACTCATCATCAATGATGGGTTGCCCGTTTTGAACCTCTTTCTTGAGGTGGATGCCTCAATGGCGCGTCTCTGAGGCTAGAAAGCAGTTACGGCTCTTCTCCTAGCCTCTATGCATAGGAGAAATGAAGCCATTGAGAAAATACTCCTTTTAGAGCCAGAGTCCATTGCAGATCAGACATTCTGCCATGTAATCCTCATTTTATCAAGTCATATAAGTGATTAACTTAGTCTAAGGCCGATATTATATCTTGTTAATCATGTGGTAATTGGAAATGATTAATGTATTAAAGCTTAATCACGAAAATTGGACTAAACCCCATAACATATTATAAAAATTATATACATCATATATATTATTAACATGTATCTATATATCTATAGGTTATAGACATTCCCTCTATACATTATATTGTAATATATAAACTATTCGTATCTATATATCTATAAAAATTATGTTATAATTTTTGGCAATTTTTGACCTAATTGCCAAAAATTTGTACACACAAGTTTGTTACTGCAAAGTGGTGATGCGAGTTCCTACTATTTGTTTCTGCCTCCCTGCAAGCAATTTCTCTCTCACTACCTGCAACTTCACTCTCAAAAATTTTACTCCCATAAGTTTTCTCTATAAAGCGATGACTAGCGATAATGAGAATGTAGGGATGAAGTGGATTAGAACCGTCGGCGATAACCTCACTCAAGAGTTTTCGCTGGCAAAAATAACCACAGCTGCCGAGACTGGCGACCTTCGTGTGCTAGACACTTCGACAACCTCCATTCTCAATGTTTTTGAGAATAAACCCGAATTGCACAGTAAGGAAAATCTCCTCCACTTGACAATCGCAAAAAAAAAAAAAATATCATTCGCCTCCGAGCTCAATTGCTTGAACCCAAAGTTGGCTTTGTTGGAGGATGAATAGGGTATCTTCTGATTCATCGGGCACTCATTATCGACGATGAGTTGCCCATTTTGAACCTCCTTCTTGAGGTGGATGCCTCGATGGCACGTCTCTGAGGCCAGAAATAAGTTACGTCTCTTTTCCTAGCCTCTATGCATGGGAGAAATGAAGCCATCGAGAAAATACTCTCATTAGAGTTAGAGTCCATTGCAGATCGGACATTTATGGGCGAGAACATTCTACATATAGCTCTTACTAAGAAAGATCCAGCAATTTTCACCTTAGTTATTAAGACGATTATGAGAGCTGTCAATCAAAGGGAGGACTCTGCCAAAATTAAGCGACGTCTGCCCAACGAATAGGCTGAAGAGGCTGCCCAACCAAATCCTTTATTTGCAAAAAGGGCTTATCAACGGCGTTGCTACTAAAAGACTTCTAGAAGAGGGCAATGCGGTGACACCAGAGCTAAAGGAAGTTCAAAAGTAATTGGATAAATGCTATAAGATACTTTTTCCTTGGCTTCGTGTATTTGAACTATGATTTTCTTGTATGCTGAATGTCTCCATTTGTGTTAGGCTATGCTCTTGCGCTGGATATGACTGCCATGGAAATTCAAGCTTCGGCAAAGGTAATGCTTTTGTTTCTTTTTTCGTCATTTTTAGTTGGGGAATGACCTTTTTTTAATACATGTGATGAAAAAAAGGACAATTTATAAACCATTTACAAAAATAGAATTTATTTAATGAATATTTCGGAGTTCCAAAATTACTCTTAACTCGATCCTAGTCGAAAATTTTTCACTAAGTTGAAAAAATCAAAAGCAATGGAGGCGGCGTCGAGAAGACGACGGACTATGTTCGACTGGTGTCGAAATTTTTCAACTATAGTCGAACGCCGGTCGAAATTTTTGACCGGTAACTTCGACCCCTGTTAAATTGTTTGATCGAACGGTGGCTCGACTCCAGTCGACAATGTTCGACCGGGGTCAAAATTTTCAGGCCACCGATTGAAAAATGATAGGAACAACGGGAAGAGGTAGCCGAACAAGTTCGACTACAGTTTAAATTTTTCGACTCTAGTCGAGCTGAGGCACTGCCGCCGGGGTCGGGATCAGGACCAGTGGTGGCGGGTAAAGTAGTTTGAAGTTTGTTGAAGAAATAGTGTATCTAAGTAATTTTACATGTGTGACATGACAATTGGGATTAGTTTTAAAAACATTGACGAGTGAGTCTTATTTTTCATCACAAAGATTTAGTAGACTCCTTATGTGTAAATTTTCCTTTTTAGTTAAATAGGCCGCAGATTTGCTCACCTATTTGTTAATTAGGGAGGCCGAGTTATGGCACAATTAATTGTTGCTGCCTTTAATTGCCATAAAATTTTCAGTGGACTTCAGACTTTCTCGTTAATTAGGCAGGCACAACAATGGCGTAAGATAAGATAACTGCAACTGTCACGAGTTATTCGAAGAAAACAGCTTCATTGCTGGAGCGAAGTATTTCTGTCAAGGATATTATAAGAATTTATAAACTTTAGTTTCTATGTCAACTATGGAATATACTACTCACTTGGATTATTTTATCAAAATTGTGTCATTGCCTCATTGGAGGTTGTTAATGACATCAATATTATTTAAATTTTTTGCTTTCCCAATCTGCAGGTGTTCCATGGACAATAGCTAAAGGGCAGGATACCTTCACACCAATTAATTCTGTTGTAAGAGCTACATTTTATATCTGTGATGTTTTACTTTGCCACTGGTTCTTTTCCTCTAGCATGTTTATGTGCACACTTCGATTATTCCCTCTTAGCATTTATTATGACACGTTTTGATATTTTTGAAAACGAATCAGATAACTTAAACCTTAAAACAGCAGTAGTCAATGTGAGTTTATCCATATGGATTCATTGGCAGGGAATCGTATAGTAAATTTTTTCCGGAAACTACGGGCGCGTTTGATATAGGATTCGAATCTTATTGTTTAAATTCAGAATTTATCCTTCCAACTTTCTATATAAATGCTGTTTCTGGATTTGAAGAATAGAATTCGAATCTTGTACCAAACGCGCTCTACAATTTTTGCTCAAAAGAAGATATAATGATGTCTTTTGAAGCTCTTTTATGACTTATTATACATGATTTCTTTTTGGATTGTGATACTAGTGATACTCAATCCCATTTAGATGTTTGTGTATACGTAAGGAATGACTGCAAGGATGTAAGTGTTTTTATGATTTCTTTTTTGTCAATTAAAGGGTTTAAGGGCTAAACCCTGAACCCTGTAGTTAACGAGTATGCACTTGTTCTACTTATTTTTTCGAGCATTGTCTCGTTTTGACCCTTCCAAATTAATTATGCAGCTTCCCAAGGCATCAGTACCAGATCCTGACAACTTGGAACTTTGGTTGAAGGTTGATAATGTAGCTCTTCTTCATGTGCTTTATGGATAGCTTAGCCTACATGTTGATAAACTCCAAACTGATTGACCACAGGTAGATGGAGAATTGAGGCAGAAAGGCTCGACCAAGGATATGATCTTTAAGATCCCATTTCTCATTAGCCACATAAGTACTTTCATGACACTTTTTGAAGGGGATGTTATACTAACAGGTATCTTATAGACTTGCAGTCATTAAAATGCTCGACCTACGTATTATAAAGTCTTTCCTGAACAAGGTGTAAGAATATGCATTTGCACATTTGAATGCGGCTAATCTTATCATTGATTCTGTATATGCAGGCACTCCCGAAGGTGTTGGTCCTGTAAAAGCAGGTCAAAAGATAACTGCTGGCATAACAAACCTCCTGGACGTCGACTTCAATGTTGAGAAAAGGAAGAGAAAATAGAGTTCACTAGGTCGTTGTACATCATAAAATGCTGCATTTTATGTGCTAATCTTCTCTCCAGATAGCTTTGTTGTAAAAGTCATTTTGCTTCGGCAAGGAAATTGTACACTCGTGGACTTAAAACATCCTGGATTCTTGAGACCATGCAATAAAAGGAATCCTTGCGTAATTGAAATAATAGTCATTATTGGGCTAGTGTTTGTAACTCATGATTAGAGTAATTAGGCTATAGGGTTTTTTTGTTCCATGAGGTTTGGGGTTCGATTTCTCAAGGAGATGTACTATAATTTGGTCGAAAATTATCTCATTCAAAAGAGACCCTATTTCATTAAATACGATGTGGGCTTACCCCAGTCATGTCGGTTTATCTACGTGGTCCAAAGTTTCATTTCGAAGAAACCACATGAAAAGGTAAAGATACAGTGCAAAACAATTGTAGAGCCAAACCACAGATTGAGAAAAACCATCCAGTCTGATTGATATTTATTCTAGTCTTCTACTGCAGACTACAAAGAAACCTGCCTAAGATACAATAACAAGAGCTGAACTCGTTTATTAATGGCTTGAGTCCAACATAGGAGGTAATCAGAACTTGTTGAAGAACTCATAAATGTGCTTGTTAATCTCATCAGGCCTTTCCTCATTGATGAAGTGACCAACACCTTCCATTATCACCACCTCCTGCAGAAACGGTACATCTCTCTTGAACCCACCTTTGTGAATGTAATCCTTGGTGTGGAAAGAATTGTAAGTCAGGTCCAGGTCGCCTACAATGAACTTGACTGGAACTTTTATCTGGGTCCCTGTCCATGGCGCCACCAGTTCCCAGTTTCTGTATCAAAAACAACAAATAAGAAGAATCAGAATCTCAACTTTGAATCATGTTTACACAGAGATACCGCATAAAGTACTAAAGAAATAACTAGACCTGACATGGTGTAATTATTTGGACATAATATACCTGTCTATATTGCGATAGTAGTTTATTCCTCCAGTGAAGCCAGTCTTGTCAAATTTGGTGACATAGTAGTTAATATCTTCCTCTGATAACCAAAAAGGCAAACCCGTTGGAGAATCTGATGCTTCTTCTTTTCCAAACCATTTATCTTTGGGCAAAAATATTGGACCTGGAACCCTATATGATAGAAATTCCTTGAGAAATCTCTTAGCACCAATCTGGGCTAGCTCTGCTTCTATCACTCCAGCCTCCTAAAATTCACCCAAAAAAATAAAAATAAAAAAAATAAATCATGGGTTCTTAATTTTTGATAAAAATTGCCCAATAAAAAATAAAAATTAAAAAAATTAAAAAAAAAAAAAAAAGAGACCTGAAATCTGCAAATGTAATAATCGTGGCCATAGACGGCTCTCATGACAGAAAGGGGCCTTTTCTTAGGGTTTCTGGGATTGAACACCACGCTCAAATTAACCAAAGCCTTGACTCGATCTGGGCGAAAGAGGCAGAGGTACCAAGCTATGAGGGCTCCCCAGTCATGGCCAACCACGAAGACCTTGTCCTGATCGGCGGCTATGGCGTCCAGGAGCCCAATCAGGTCGCCGACGATGTCGAGGCACGTGTAGCTCGACGGGGACTGAGGCGCGTCCGAGTCGCCGTAGCCGCGGAGGTCCGGCGCCACGGCGCGGTAGCCGAGCGAAGCGAGTGCCACGATCTGGTGGCGCCACGAGTACCAGACCTCCGGGAAGCCGTGCAAGAATAGGATCACCGGGCCGTGACCCTTCTCCGCCACGTGTAAATTTACCCCATTAACCTTAATGATTCTGTGTTGTATGCCCTCCATGATCGATACTCCCAATTTTTTTTTTAATTTTTTTTTTATTCCTTTCGGGTTTTGTCTATGAAAATTGTTTTGGTTGGTGTGCCCTCATTTATAGTGAGATAGATAAAGATTAAGATCAAGATTCAGACTAAGATTAAGATTAAGAAGCAGTTGATAAAGAAAATTGGGCATGAATTGAATGAGTGAGTCATGAACTTGACTCGAGAAAGTGACCAGCAAGGCTTTGTGACAACTAGCAAGAAAACAAACGAAACAAAGACGTGTACGAAGGAAACTGCTTTGCCTTTTACAATAAAATGGGTAATTGGGTAATTGTATGTGGGAAGCAGAACTAATTTTCCCAGAGACTGATAAAGATACTAGTTTTCTAAGTCGACAAACTTGTTAGATTAGATCATCATCCATGGGAGACAACAGTGTGTTATCTTACTGCTACATTTAGCCTGTTATAGTGTTAAAATATTAAAAACACAAGGGATACATGTTTTGGCTTGTTTTTCCTTTTTTTTTTTTTTCCCCCTTTTTCTATTCATTATTATTTATTAGTCTGATCTAACTACTAGTCAACTTTTCTTCAAAAAAAAAACCCAATGGTCAACTACTTATTAAGCAAAAACAAGTTATTACAGTGACAATATTCTAAATTAGAGATATAATTATCTTAGGGATTAAAATGATATATGTCCATTTTAGGCCCAATAATTAACAAATGTCCGCAACTCATAAATTACAGCTAACTACTTAATTAGATAACTAATGAAAATAAATACTAAAAGTGCCCTTATTAAAACCATTTTTTTTTAAAAATCAATGTCCATTTGTAAGTTAACTTTTTTTTAATATATATTTTAATGTTTGTGAGATTATGGAATATCCAAAAACGAACTTTAACGAGAAATCACAACTACATTTAATTTTTTTTTTCCTCTTGGCATATACATTTATGTATATAATATATTTTCATATAATATTTCTTGTTGTGTTATTAATTAGTACATCCTTAAAACTCACAATTTCTTATAAGTAAGTGAGATTCTTACATGAAATATTCATGAGCCGAACAGAATTAGATATTGAATGACCGTGTGCATTCGACTCACAAATATATGTACTTGGAGAATGGGTACAATTGAGAAAAACAGAATTTTATAAACTGGATACCTATAAACCATATATCTATAAACTAATAAATTAAATGAGAAAAATACAAATTTTGATTTAACCAACTTTAGAATAGCGAAAATAATAACTTACAATGACGGAAAAATTATATCAAGCAAGCGTTACAATGTAACAAAAGAAGAGAAAAATTGATCATAAAAAAAATTTTAAATAAAATCAAGAGATTCGTAAAATAGCATTTATTATTATCTACAGGTCATATTGGAGGACAAATATTGATTTACTTTTAGTAAAAACCAGTAGTACATGACTTCATCAAATAACCATTCACATATCTAATAATATGCAAGAGATATTTAGAATGGGATATACTAAGATACAGATATAATATACCATGCTTAAAAAGATCATGTACCACATATAAAAAACTATGAACCGAATTTTATATAATTTAGATTGGATCAAACAATATCAGAATCCTCATTTTTTTCACTATAATCATGAACTAAAATGGCAATTCATGAACCAAACACCAGAATCCCTAGAATAGGATATATCAAGATAAAAATATAATATACTTGCTGAAAAAAACATGTACCATAACTATAGAAAGATATACTACAGTTGAAAGTTTATGAACTAAACACAATCTGAAATTGAAATCTATCTCCCACATAAACTAAATTATATCTATAATATCAAGAGTAAATTAGACCACAATTCAAAAGAATTTATGTTACAGAAATATAATCCTAAAATTAAACTTAATCTAAATAAATCTAAAATCTGAAAAAAGTACAATTGAATATAAATATATCTATAAACAACAATCAAATTAAAGTTGATATACCTTTCAACCAAGTTTTAAAGTTGATATACCTTTCAACCACTAAAAACTTGTTATAAGACCTAATTGAAAATTCTTAAAATGTTAAGAAAGAAAAATACACTTTAAGTATGTGTCAATCATAATTTTTCTCTTTAAAAAAAAATTATAACTTTTGAATTATACAAATTGATATAATTTGAGTTGAATATACTTTAACTATAGAAATTTAAATTAATTATCATTTCTCATGTACACTCTAATATTTCAATTTAGATTTGTTTATATATAAAAGTTATTTCAATTTCAAATAATTTCTTTCAGTTACATAATAATTAATAATTCATAATTTCTTAGAAGAAAATTTGTCATATATTATTAAGTTAACTAAATTTGAAAAAAATAAATGAATAAATAATGAGCATGATTATGGAACAAAAATAATAAGAATTTGAAAATAGAAATAAATTAGGCTTGAAATTATATATGATACAAAAACGGGCAAGGTTAGACATAAGAATAACTTAATAAAAAAACAAACACGATTAGACATGGAAATAACATAGTATCTGCAATTAGTATGAAAATACCATAGTATGGGAAACAAACACAATTAGGCATCGAAATAATATAATATCGAAAATGGCACGATTAGGAACGAAAATAGCATAATATTGAAAACGAGCACGATTAAGCACAGTAATAGTATAATATCGAAAATAGAAACAATTAGGCACGAAAATAGACAAGTACAATAATTGCATGATTACGGCTTGAAATCGGGCACGAGCACGGGCACGACATTGGTACGACATGGACACATGCACATAACGGGCTAGGCACGACATGACACGATTAATAATCATGTCTGAGCTAGTACAACACGAGGCACGAATGTACCGTAAATGTGCTTGGGCTAGCACAACCCAATTAAGATTTCTAGCCCCTCTTTACTCTTATTTATAGGATTTATGGCTCGAAATTTAATCATTATACGACACACAAGCTTTTTTGCATACAACATGTCTCCTTCTAGACAAAGGACTTTCTGATATATATATATATATATTTTTCCATACAACACCTCTTTTTTTAAATGAATGGAGGATAGAACATACCAATAAGCTAGGTTTATCTTGGTCATCTAAAATTGTTGGGCCGGCCCAACCCACGCAAATAAAAGAAATATTTTGGTCGATGTCCTTTTTTTTTTTTTTTTACACTTTTCTTTAATAAATGTCGATTTTTCTCTTTTTACAGCTAAATGAATACCCATATGTATTTTTATACCTGATATATATACTTAAATACTAATCTTAATTTTTGTATTTAGTATATATTATTTCACACGTGGTATATACTGATATAACGATCATTTTGTTATAACATTTTAAAAATTAATATTTATTTAAAATGGACTCAAAATTCGATCATTTTGCTATAAGACCCTACATAAAATTGGAAAAATTTGAATAAATTTTGGATATTTATACCTACCTTTTCAAAATAAAAACAAAAAATCCGACCTTGAAAAAACAATTAAGATCTCGTACGAACTAAATGAGTATTTTTGTAAATATTTTGTAGATAGCGATGACAATTCAATAAATAATGCAGCTTCTGATTTCCAACTCCAATTATCCATTTTCTTATAAAAGCTGCAATAAAAGTGCCCTTAATTCACATTTCTTGTTAAATTTGGTTTTGTATCTTGCTTTGAAGCCTTGTTGGTCATTATCATGAGTCATAACTCATATTTCATGCCTAATTGTCTTTATCAACTGCTTCTTAATCTTATCTATGTCACTAACTATAAAGCACAAGTGCCACCTAAAAACACACACTTTAAATAAAAATAAATGGGACAAAATTGAGAATCAGATGTTTCATGCAAGGTCAAAACATATATCAACTAGATATTACAAAATCAAAGAATGGATTTTTTTCAAATGAGATATGTCTGTCAAAGGTCCATACAAAGGAGAATACAACTGATCTGTTAACTAAGTCAGTTCTTACTGAGAAGTTCAAGCAATACTTGAACTTGTTACATATTACCTCATACTAAAGAATGGTGGTGACGCCTCTGAAGTAAGGTGCAAATAATTTGAAACTAAGGTGGAGATCGTTATTTTTAGCCTAAAAAATAGTTGCTAATGTCATTAATGATGTCACTGAATTTAGTGTCCAAGTATACTTACAACCCAAGCTTATTGGGCAGCTTGCCCAACCTTGCCAACATTGCCTATGAAATGGTGATGCTCTTACTATTTGAAGTACAACAGAAAATATGAGAAACTAGCAGGTTGAGAGCTCTTTAAGTGTATTGAGCTTATTGAAGAACAAGTGAGACTTTCTTGGATTGAATGAAGTATCTGACAGGTGTGCAAAACCTTGCAATAAGGTTGTTAGAGATTGTACAATCTTGCTATAAGATTGTATAATCTTCAACAACCTTATTATAAGGTTGTTATAAGAGTGCCTTTAGTGTACTTAGGACTTGGGTTGTAAGGTTGACTTGTTATATTGTTATATTGTTATTAGCGGATTTGTTTTATCTCTCTCTATGTGGATGAATGCAAATTGCTGAATTACGGTAAATTTCTTGTGTCTCTTTTTATCACTATGTTTCATTATTTTAATTCTTCCACTAGTATCATCATCATCATCATTGCTATTATCATCATAATCGCCATTCTTTCACAACAAAATCTTCAACATTTCATTCTTAATTATTAACATCCAAACCTAAATGCTAGGGATTAGAAACAAATCAGCCACAACAAAAATGCTCTTGACATTAACTTCCTTATAATATTATTAGTAGAAAGGAACACAACAATTACATAAATTCTAGCTAGGGACAGACAAAGGATGGTTAACGAGCAAAACATGCACTTACCATGGGGTTGGATAAGCCCATCCCTAATAGTGATCCAAAGAAGAGCACGTGGTTAAACCACACAAAAACCGTAGCTATGGTATAATTGGTATCTGAAATAGCTGAGTGAAAAATCACTTGGCTTATAACCAAGAAAGCCATTAAGGCACACATCAAGAGGAATGTTTGGAGACAACTCTTTAAGTCCTTATCAATTAAGTCTGTTTTGAGAAGAACATGCTCCAAAAAATTGATTTTCCAAGAGGATTAATTAGGAGCATGACGATATTTCTCAAAAAATAGAATTAAAATTTGGTTCATTTCATCTCCAGAAGATATAGCAACGTGGATGCAATAGCAGTTGGTAGGTTTTGACGTTTGGCTGAGTGAATATTCAAATCTATATATGGTACAGAGCTGGATCATATCAATAAAAACCCATGACTTTTAGCCTTTTATCAAAATTATGAGTTGACTTGATATATAAGTAAATTTCGAGCTTCATTTTAGTTTATGACCACGGCCTAAATCTTATAAATATATGTCCAACAAAAGGCCAGTTGGAAATTCAATAAAAATTGATGTAATATTTATAATATATATTATTTTTTCCTAGAAAATATTTTAACTTTATTTTTCTAATTTTTTTTGTTTACATTTCTTGTATTAAAATTATATTTTAAATAAGTATAAATTTTGTAAACTAATTATTTTCTTAATCGTTTTTGTCGTGCCACGTGACGTGCCTATGCCCCTGCCTGTGTCGTACCAATCTGAGCACGTTTACTTATCGTGTCGTGCTAGTTCGAACACAGTTATTAATCATGTTGTGTCGTGCCGTGCCAGCTTAGCATCGACCTTTTTTGACACCACTGGGAGAGACTTCTGGTTCGAGTATAATTCGCACCCAAAAGAGAAGAAACCAAATATGAGACCAAGGGTGACTCGAGTAGGAAAAGGAAAGATCTTAATCAATATATATATGGTCACCAATTCAATAGGTATTTTTTTTTTACTTATACATAAATATTTTTGTCTAGCCGTTGGATCATCATCTAATAGTGATCCAACGGTTATAACGATGTGCATGAAAAGATGTACATCGTTAATGCTATCTATCTTCCTTATTTTTTACTATAAAAAAATATGCATAATAAATTTTAATTGGTTATAAAAAAAACTACTTATTTATAAGTGAAAAAAAAAAATAAAGGTAATATTGGTGCCCATATATATATATTCAGATTTTACGGAACTGCCCATATATATATATTCAGATTTTACGGAACTCTGACCTAACCCGATCGTAAATTCTCAAATTAAATTTAGAATACAAAAATCCATTCAACTGGCCTAAATACAAGTTTTTATAGATATAATTGATAGATAGACTCAAACAGGAGACACACGAAGGTTGATGGTTTGAATTTGAATCAATAGGAAGGATGTCGAAAAAATTGGAGACCAAGAGTGATGGGGTGAAAGGGTTGAGTTTTCACAGAACGAAGGCATGGATCTTGGCCAGTCTGGAGAGCGGTGTAATCCAACTCTGGGATTACACGAGGGCAACTCTCATTGACCAATTCCACCACCACCGTGGCCGCCCCGTCCGTGGCGTCCACTTCCATGACTTTGAGCCGCTCTTCGTCTCCGGTGGTACGTACGTACGTACTACCTCTACCTAGTTAAAGTTCATATATATATATATATAACACTATCTCATATCATATATAATATATTTGTTATAATATTGTGTTCGCTTGCAGGGGATGATCATAAGATCAAAGTTTGGAATCACACGTTGCGGAGGTGCATGTTTAGTCTTGAGGGACATCTTGACGTGATCCGCACCGTTCAATTCCACCATATATGTCCTGTGATTGTTAGCGCCAGTGATGACCGTACCATTCGGATTTGGAACTGGGAATCACGCACTTGTTGTTGTGTTCTCACTGGCCACACCGGCTCCGTCATGTCTGCCTCATTCCATAGAGACGAGGGCCTTGTTCTCTCAGCCTCCTTGGATAAAACCCTTCGTGTTTGGGACGTTGTTGGCCTTCTGATCAAGGCAGATGCTGGTCAGCACAGATGGGGGAGCAACGCCGAAAGAGCTAAGTCAGAGTCCTACCCTGATGCTTATCTCAAGTTCGTCTTAAGAGGTCATGATCGAGGAGTTAATTGGGCCGCATTCCATCCATGCGTCCCCCACAAATCGATTGTCTCTGGAGCAGATGATCACCAGGTCAAAACTTGGTACATGCATGGTATATCTATCTATCTATCTATCTCTCTGCAACTCTTTTCATTATTTATTCACTTTTCTTTGGCTGCTTATTATAATTAGTATATCCTATGCATGAATTTCTGTGTGTGTATTTTGCCAAATTGGCTGGAAGATGTTCTTGTTTCTAGGATGTGCAAATTTTTAACCTGAGTGACTACACACGGCCTTTTGAATTATCTTTTTAACTGCACATAAGTTTGACAGAAAGAACTGAACCATAACTAATCCTCTTTCTTATCAGATTCATGCACCGGGGCTTGGGAAGAAGAGACTTTGAGTGGACACATGAGTAATGTGTCTTGTGTGCTGTTCCATAAAATTAGTGCTAGTAGTATCGTCTCCAGTTCAGAGGATGGGAGTATTCTTGTGTGGGATGCCAGGACTCGGACTCATCTTCAGATGTTTCGTAGGGAGCATGACAGGTTCTCGATCCTTGCATCACATCCTCTGAAGATGAACATTTTTGCTGCTGGTCATGATAGTGGAATGTTTGTTTTTAAGTTGGAGAGGGATCGTCCTAATTTTGCCGTGAGTGGTGATTCAATGTTCCATTTGGCCAATTTTTTTGGTTGGACTTTGCGTTTTTATAACTACGCAGTTAATAAAAAATCCCAGTTTATTAGCTCAATCCCCATCCTAAGGCCTCATTGTCCCTACTTAAACCAAGGTGCTAAAATGCTTTCTTATAGCTCTACTGAAAATGTTGTCTTAATCTCTTCGGACACGGATGGGGGTTCTTATGAACTATACATCATACCAGAAGATCGTTGTCACAATAATAAGAATTATAGGCCTATACGGGAAGCTGGAAAAGGAAGTGGGGGATGGGCAGTTTTTGTGGCTCGAAATAGGTTTGCAGTTCTTGATAATAGAACCAACCAAATCCTTGTCAAGAACCTTAAGAATGAGATTATAGAGAAGATTGTCATTCCTATTGCCACTGATGCTATATTTTATGCTGGAACTGAAAAATTGCTGTGTAGGGCAGAGGATAGGGTACTTATGTTTGACCTTCAGCAGAGGATTATACTTGGAGAACTTCAAACTTGTTTGGTGAAGCATGTTTTTTGGTCTAACGACATGGAATCTGTTGCTCTTCTAAGCAAACATTCCATTGTTGTAGCCAGTAAGAATCTCGTACACCAATGCAGTCTCCATGAGGAAATGCGTATTAAAAGTGGAGCTTGGGATGATAATGGTGTCTTCATATATTCAACCTTGAACCACATCAAGTACTGCCTTCCGAATGGGGATAGTGGAATTATTAGGAGTGTTTATTTCCCATTATTTATAACAAAAGTTTCTGGAAGCTTTGTTCATGGTTTAGATGCAGAGGGGAGGGACTATGATATTAAAGTTGATGCGACTGAATATCTTATCAAGATACACCTGTTGAAAAAGAGATACGGCGAGGTCATGAGTATGCTTAGGAGCTCTGAAATCTATAGACATACCGTGGTGGCATATCTCCAGCAAAAAGGTTTACCAGAGGTTGCTCTTCGCTTTGCCAAGGATGAGAAGACTCGTTTCAATTTGGCGCTAGAGACTGGTGACATCCAGACTGCTTTTAGTTCAGCTAAGTTAATGGATGACAAGAATCATTGGTACCGCTTGGGGAAGGAAGCCCTTCGCCAAGGCGATGTAGGCATGGCAAAATATGCCTACAAGATGACAAATACTTACAGGGGTCTATCGTTTCTGTATCTTATAACTGGAAACTTGGATAAGTTGTCCAAAATGCAGAATATTGCTGAAGTGGAGAATGATGTAATAGGTAAGTTCAACAATGCTCTCTTTGCTGGTGATATCAGGGAGCGTGTTAATATCTTGGAGAATGCTGGTAATTTGTATCTTGCCTGTGCCACGGCCGCAGTTCATGGCCTCCATGAGACTGCGGATCGTTTGGCCGTTGCACTGAGAGATAAGTTTCTTTGTTTACCCTCAGCGAAATCACATTCTCTGTTGGTGCCTCCAAGACCAGTCATACGCGGTGCGAAGTGGCCCTTGTTGAGGGTTACGAGAGGCAGCGTTCCTGCTAATGTGGGTTGGAACACAGAAGAGTTTGAGGCTGCAAATACCACTCACGGGGAGGGTTTCAGTGTTATTGCCGATGAGGAACACTTGCAGGATGGGGTTCTCAGGGAGCGTGTTAATACTAATAAATTTGGTGGTTGGAACACCGAAGAGTTAATTTGAGGCTGCAAATACTCATCACGGGGAGAGTTTCAGTGTTACGGCTGATGAGGAACTCTTGAGGTTGCAGGATAGGGATGTCAGGGAGCGTGTTAATATCTTGGAGAATTATGGTCATTTGCATCTTGCTTATGTCACAGCTGTAGTTCATGACCTCCACGAGACTGCCGAACGTTTGGCCGATGCACTGGGAGATAAGTCACCTTGTTTACCCTAAAAGAAATCACATTCTCTGTTTGTACCTTCAAGACTAGGTTAATTATTTATGAGTGGGACTCGTATATAACTTGAAGGAAAACAAACTGACATGCATACAGCCAAAAGGGGACATCTTTCTTGAATCCACCTCTCTGTGAATGTAATCTTTGGTGCCCAAAGAATTGTAAGTTTGGTCCACGTCCCCTACTATAAACTAAACAGGAACTTTTATTTGAATCCCAGTCCTTGAATCCCAGTACGTCCCACGATGGCGCTGTGAGTTCCCATTTTCTATAAATCGAAAAAAAAAAGTTTAGGGATTAATTTCATGACTTTAATTATCAACAAATTAACATTTATAAGTGATCTTTAAGAACATTTAGAAGTTGATTATTGAATTAATTAATCCAAAAACATAAAAGCAAATATGAATAACAGATTGTTGGTGACTGTGATTAACTAATTAAATGACAAAAACGCTGATAAAATAAAATAAAAGTATAGTAAAAGTTGTGAGTCCTGTGAAGATTTGTACATCAGTACATGTGTGTGGCTTTTGGGAAACGAATATTAAACAATGGTCAAACCTAATTTGAACAAGCATAAAAATGTTGAGAAATATCAATCGAATCTTTATTAATTATCGAAAAATAATAACAATAATAATAATTGATAAACACCGGTTTTTTTATTATTTAAATTTGAAAGAGTGACTCATGACTCTCCTTTCGAGGAAAAAAAAAAGAAAAGAAAGAGTGAGTCATGACACATGAAAGTGACCATCAAGGCTTCATAGCAAGAAACAAACCAAATTTAACAAGAAATGTGAACTAAGGGCACTTTTATTGCAGCTTTTACAAGAAAATGGGTAATTGGAAGTGGCAACCAGAACTAGAGCCAAACTTTTTGCAAGTAGTCAAAGTGTCAAACCATGTATCATTGATTAAAAATAGCGTTGTTCTTATATATAGAGGGGGGGACTTAACACTCGCGTCTCTGTTTTAAGTCAAAATCACAGTGATAACTCCACAAGAAAAAATCATTACACTAATATCCTGTGTCTACAAAAATGTCTAAAAAATCAATGAAATTCTCAATACTTAATTTAATGATTAAGTGTTGTTTTTAAAAGAAATAGTTTAAATTAAACGAAAATTTTGTCAAGTTTAACTGAAATAGAGGTACCGGCTGTGCATGTATTTCTTTTGAATTTTGGGGGTGTCAGTGTGTATATTTTTAGTTCAGGAGTGTCACTATAATTTTCACATAAATCGGGGTACTAGTGTAACTTTTTCTTATATATATATATATATAAGGGTTATTTTTTCTTATATTTAAGCCTTTTACAATATTAAGATTTTAGATATCAATTTTTTTTTTTTTAAAGACTCCTCAAAGGAATTAAATTAATAACTAGCCTATTTGGCTAGAAGAACTGTACAAGTTTCTAAAAGAAAATAGAAATATCCCTCAAGATAAATCTTATATTATCTAACAAGAGTTTGAACTATTATATTCTTATTATAAAAAATATGATGGCATATACCACCTCTCAGTAAGAGAAAAAGAAACTCTTTAATTGGGGATACCTTTTTTTAGATTGTTCGTTCATTAATCCATACATGCTTAAAAAGGTTCTGTTTTTTGTTTAAGAAGTTACTTTTACCTATTAAACATATTTTTCTCCTAATAGTTATTATGGTCTAATCCAACTGCTATATTTGCAAAACAAAGATACTATATGCTAATTCCTAAATAAGATTTAACATGTAATTTTATTATTTTTTACGTAGATTTAAAATTAAAATTTGGTATTAGCGTAACATATAATGGGCCCGTTTGAGATAATTTTTACTTCCTGAAGTAAAAACTTAAGAAGATCTTCCTGGAAAAGTTAGTGGGTCCATGTTTTATTAAAAAGGTCTTTTAATTAAAAAAAGATCTTCTAACAATTCATCCAAACGCCCTCAAAAGTAACTTTTGGGCTCCAAAAAATCTTTGGAAGTCATGCTAAATAGGCCCAATATATGTTTTGGAGAATGGAGATGCTCTTACAGAGTAATGCTAAATATTCACAAAAACAATAAATTGTGTTTAGTTTCACATCTTTCATTACTGTGTGATGATCACCATACATCGCTATTTGTGTTGGTCATACAATATAGAGTGCTAGAATGGACCACAAGCATCAGAGAAACGCCAATGGAGGCATTTTCTATTCGGGTGAATACAACACTCTGTGAAGAAATACTAGATTTGCATCAATGGAGTTAGAGCTCCCAATAAAATTCATGTAGAGTTGGAGAACTTCCTCCGATGAGTGACTAGGATTAGGATCACAATTGCACATGATAAAAGACGGGATCCAATTACGTTTCATAATAATAGATGATAATGGAGTAATATCATCTACTATTATGGGATCCAATTACGTTTGCCATGTCAAAACAACTCATTTAGAAAAGTTGCTCTAGAAAGGTCTCATTAAAATCTTATCTAGACAAAACTCGGTGGAAAAAAATCAAGACATAGAAAAATAGTACATTATTTGTGAACCAGCTATGATAATATTTATTTTATTTTACATGTGAACTTATTTTAATATAAGATACCACTTTTTCAAAATAATAACAATAATAAACAATAATTACAACAATAAAAATAATAAAAATAGTACGTTTGATTTTACAGAATTTACTAACAGTGTACTTGTTCAAAAAAAAAAAGAAAAAACTAACCGCTTAAAACCCCATTCCTTATTTTTTTTGTGATATCAAAACTGATGGTATATATTCTAAAAGAAAAAGAAAACTTATATATAAAAGTTTTATATACTAATATTTTTTATCAAAATTATTTCCTTACAAAAACTATTTAAAATTGTTTTTTTTTAAAAATCATTCCAAAAACTTATTTTGAATGGGATATGATCGTAGATAAAAGTGACTTCTTATTACAAGTTATTTTAAACTTAGTGAAAGTATGAGGAAAAACAAAAATCTACGTGTGAAGTAGAGTTGGACTGTTTGTTGCTCAATATATTACAAAAATATATGTAGATATGTTTATAGGTTATTTGACCAACTTGAATGGCAAATTTGTTATTAAAAAATAGTACATAATTTATTATAAGATTCTTTTCTTTCTGATGTTACTTGTCTTTCCGATGTGGGACTCTAGCTATAAATGGTATATAATAATAATAATAATAATAATAATAATTATTATTATTATTATTATTGGACCACAATGGAGATTTTTTAAGGTTGAGAGCTCCGTACCCCGCGTAGATTTAAATATTCGCTCAGCTAAACGTCAAAACCTGCCACCCGTTGTTGCAACCATATCGCTCTATCGGAGACAAAATGAACCAAATTTTAACTCTATGTACTGAGAAATATCCTCATGCTCCGAATCCTCTTGGAAAATTAGCATATTCGTCTCAAATTAAGTAGACTTAATCGACAAGGACTTGAAGAGTCCTCTAGACAATCCTCTCGATTTGTTCCTCAACGGGTTATAAGCCAATTGATTTTTCACTCAACCATTTCAGATACCAATTTTACCGGAAAGTTTTCTTGTTGGTATCTTCATGTTGCAAAGTGGAAATGGTTATATTGCAACATGAAAGACAAAAATTTCAGATTTTGTCTATTATTCAAATTCTATCATAAATAGTTTTTGACTTCTTTTATCTCGAAAATATCATTTGGTAGAAGTATTTTTCATATTGATTTTAGATTAATTTTCACGAGGATATTATCTTAAAATACAAGAATATTGTGAAAATTTCTTTTACAATTAATTTTGTGATTTTATGATTCTTTCCTTATAAATAATTATTTGATTGAGATTCTTGAATTTAGACAGATTTGTGTGATGTATTAAGGATGGTCAATGAGCTGATACATTTGTCTTTAATTCAATATAATCATTTCTTAATTAGAAAAATCCTCAATTCATAAGTTTATGATTAAATAAATGATTTGATGTCTTTCTAATAGATTAGGTGATATATTTCAAGTGAAAAATAGAGATCTTGATGATTCTCAAATTAGCAAAGTGGTGGATTGAATCTAGAATCAAAATCTGGTCAAATACAAAAGAATCTGGCTAATGTTGTGAAGATCCGCAGATCATGTTGCAACATCAGAAGATTTTCCAGAATTTCAGCTTTTATGATCAGATTTTTGTTTCCTTTTCTAGAAAAAAAAAAGTGTAAATAAAATCATAATCAATCAGTTTTTAATTGTGATTTACATGTCCATTGACTAATGTGATTTTAATTGAAATCCACATTTCCCTTTATAATCTGATTTCAACTCTTGTGTTAAGTGTTACTGTCAGCATTTTCACGTTGCAAACTGGAAATTGTTATGTTACAATATGAAAGCTAAACATTTCAGAATTTGTCTATTGTTCAAATTCAGCCATTATAAATAGTTTTTGACTTCTTTTATCTCGAAATTATCATTTGGTATAAATATTTTTCAGAATAATTTTCATGACCTAATTTTGTGCAATTTATATATATATATGTATATATACACTAATAATAGTTCATCAACTAGATCATCAATTTTTATTTTTTTTTGAAGGAACTAATTATCAACTTATTTCATTAAATCAGTATGTACATCATAAATTTATAAAGTACTTTACAATTTTTTCTAGCGAATAATACGGCACTTATGAAACTTTTAAACCAAATTAAATTAAAATTACGAACCTTTTTTTTAAGTACAAAATTTACGAACTTAATGTATACAAAAAGAGTAATGTGGTTAATAAACTTAATAGCTAGTCAAATAATTTGAAAGGAAGGAAAAAAAAAAAACTGACATATACAGGGGAATTATATATCTATTACACATCAAAGCTGACTCTTTCCATCAATTGCATGTCATAACATCTTATTATGAACACAATTTACATAATCACAGTTAACACATTAATTACAAATATCCATACTAATTAAAATATGCAAACACATTACAAGAAATAAGGCAACCTTTGATAACGTAACGTGCGTATTCATAGGATATATAGTAATTATAAAAGGACGTAATCAGGTAGACACAATTATTTATACAACAAATAAATTAACAATTATGATCAGAACTTGTTGAAGAAATCATATATGTGACTGTTAATCTCATCAGCCCTTTCTTCGTTGATGAAGTGACCTACTCCTTCCATTACTACCACCTCTTCCAGAAATGGGACATCTTTCTTGAATCCACCTTTGTGAATGTAGTCCTTGGTGCCCAAAGAATTGTAAGATAAGTCCATGTCCCCTACTATAAACTTAACCGGAACTTTTATTTGAGCCCCAGTCCATGGCGCTGTGAGTTCCCAGTTTCTGTTATTAAAAAATAAGATAAAAAAATAAAAAATTAAATGATCATGATCTGTATGACTTTAACATTTACAAATTAATATATGCAAGTGATCTTTAAGAATATTTAGAAGTTGATTATTGAATTAATAATTAATCGATAAACATAAAAGCAAATATGAACAAAAGATTGTCGGTGATTATGATCAACTAATTAAATGACAAAAAAAAAAAGCTGACACATTTGTGAAGGTGTGGTTTGGATACAAATATAAAAATGGTTAAACCTAAGTTGAACAAGCAAAAAATGTTGGGAAATATCAATCGAATCTTATTAGTTATGGAAAAATATAATAAACTATAAGAAATACCGGTTAATGTTTCTGTAGTAGTTTATTCCACCAGTGAAGCCTTTATTCTCGAATTTGGTGGTGTAGTAGTGAAGGTCTTCCTGGGAGAACCAAGAAGGTAACTCAGGTGGGCCCGGGGCATCTTTTCCACGTGGAAACCCTCTACTTTTAGGCAACATAAGTGGACCAGGATTTCGGTACGTGAAGAACTCCCTTATAACTCTTTCATTACCAATTTCACCAAACTCGGCTTCTATTTCACCAGGTTCCTGCAGTATAATATATATCCAAACTTTAAAGGGGTTTCTTAAATTTGCTTCCAAAAAAAAAATAATAATTTCTATTAATCACATCATGATCACTCGGGTAAAAAGTTGTACGTAAAAACATGATCATGATATATCACATGTAATATTGGCATGAAAATTGATTTTTGAAGAATATGATTCGGTTGGCAGTCTCGATCACTATTAATGATGTTAAAAAAATTAATTTTCACACATATATATAGCTGGGATGCGAATTAGTGATCATGATCCAAAAGTTGAGGATGAAAATCTATGGACATTGTTGGACTTGGATAAGGATAAGCTATAGCATATTTTTTCTTTTAAATTTTATTATGAAATTTACATATAAATTGATCTAATTAAGATTCCTCCCAAAAATTATAAACCAATTGAGCCATAGCTAGCTATATACTCATGTACGTTCTGATATCAAATTATTGTTTTTTATGACTAATTAATGCTCCACGAGGAAATTAATATTATTGATACAGGAATAAAATAGTAATAATAATAAAAGATACATCAAACAATAGTGATCTGAACAAAGATGTAATATACTACAGAAATGAGAAGCCAAATTTCATAGAGAAGGGCCAGATTAATCTTCTCCCACAAATCATACCATAATCAGAATTTTTTTTTTTAATTTCTTCCACAAATCATGGACTTAAATATTAATAACCGAATTGATTCTATTTATTTTTGGAATAGTACTGTAGTTAATATGTTTTTTTTTCCCTAGTTTACTGTAAAAAATATTAACCTATTATTTATCCTTATTTATATATAAGGTGAACATCAGTAAAAGATTAGTGGTAGTACCTTACACAATATTTCACAATATTCTCCATACTAACATGGTGTCAGTCTGTCAGAGCTGTAAAGCTCCTCCGACCAATTTTTTTTGTTTTTCATTTTTAATGTTCTATACCATATTGTCACAATTAATGCGCACCGAATTAATCTCTGAAACTTCTCCCATTGTCAATTTGTCACCATTGCTACCCAATCCTCTTACCCTCATCACCACTAATGTTGCTGCTCAGCATCCTCTCATTAAAATTAACCTCCCTTAATTAATTAATATTTATCCTACTTAATTAACCCTTAATTCCCTTAAGCATATAGATCCCTTCAGAAATCAAGATCAATCGATATACACTGATGGAGAAACATATTTGAACCAAGATTTAACTCAAATATTTTTCTTTTATTTTGTTTTTGAAAGCAAGAAAAATAATGGTAAAAACTTTCTCAAACAAAAATATGGACTCTTCGCTTTAAACCATAAGTACATATATACATCAGACATGTGTATATATATACAAGGTAAAAGAATATCAGAACCTGAAATCTGCAGACGTAGTAGTCATCACCATAGACGGCTCTCAAGGTCTCGTAGGGCTTCCTCTTAGGGTTCCTGGGGTTGAAAGCCACGCTTAGGTTAACCAAAGCCTTGACACGATCGGGTCGAAAGAGGCAAAGGTACCAAGCGATGAGGGCACCCCAGTCATGTCCCACCACGAACACCTTCTCCTCATCACCTGCTATGGCGTCCAGCAGCGCTATCAGATCCCCCACAACGTCGAAGCACGTGTAGCTCGCCACTGAATCAGGCGCGTCGGTGTCGCCGTAGCCGCGGAGGTCCGGCGCCACGGCTCGGTAGCCGAGCGAAGCCAGAGCCACGATCTGGTGTCGCCACGTGTACCAGAGCTCCGGGAAGCCGTGCACGAATAGGATCACCGGGCCCTGACCCTTTTCTGCCACGTGCATGTTTATGCCATTCACTTCCACAACTCTATGCTCTATGCCCTCCATCTCTCTCTCTCTCTCTCTCTCTAATATGCTTTGCTTTTATAGCAAGTACCTGATACTTAAGGTTTCCTATAAATGTACATATATATACTGAGTTCGTGACATGAAAGAAAATCAGAAAGTTAATGTTCCTGAGAGGCAAGAACATATTATTATGTTCTAATTAGTTGTAGCTTTGGGGGGAAAAAAATGCTACAAGTGATTTAAATTGATCTCACAATATTCCCAATAATTATTGTATAATTAATATGCATAAACGAGTCTCTGCAAAGTATATTCGTTTTTTAACTGATCACAGTCCCAATAATTCATATATAATTAACATGCGTAAACGAGTCTACAAAGTATATTGGTTTGTTGGTTCAAAAAAAAAAAAAGTATATTGGTTTGAGAGAGAGAGAAAGAGAGAGAGCTAATTGAGTGTAATGCTGTATATTTTGACAAATTATGTAGAAAAAATTTTTAGTTGATGTGGCACTTTATTATATTATTTGCTAACCTAAAAGATAGGTTATTTAATTTGTTTCTTTATTTAGCATTTTCCGTCAAAAATAAATTAATTAGAAGAGAAAATTAAACTATAGAACTACCGACTACATATACGTATACACGTTCGATATATCTATTATTTAAAAAGGTAATGATGGGAAACGTGAAGTACGTACGTGGTCGTATTACATTAATACAAGTATACAAATGCTGAAAAAGCCAAGAGAGTACTATACAATATATGCTGCAATTCCAAGTTGTAAAGTACTATTTTTGTCTTTTTTATTAATGATCATCAAATTATCTACAACGTGTTGCACGTAAAGGTCATCTAATAATAGAGTAGAGCATATATCTTTTTCTTTAATGAAAAGCTGATAGAATAGTTTTTTTCTTGATCAAGTTCTGTGTTGGAAGAAAAGTCAGGACCCGCGAGAGTCTAATCTCGTGCGACTTTGTGCAGCATCCGAGAAATCACGTCTCATATTTTCAAAAAAAATGGTTAAACAAAAAATTAATTCTTGATCAAATTACTGTCTTAAAAAATGTTGTGTTCCCATTTTATTATGATATTTAATAATTAGTCAGAGTAATAATTTAGAATGGTTATAAGCTAGCTTGACAAACTAAGAAGTAACATGCAAATGAAGTATGAACACAGCCGCAACAACGTACTTATACATTCACATTTCACATTTAACACAAGCTAGCATGTAACAATATCATAGCTAAGGGAATCTTTTTCCAAGAGTTTAAATTTAATAACGAGGCTATGAATTACGTATACTAGTAGTCTAGTACTGTCTCGTAACATATTGCTCCTCAATTACTAATTCTGAAAGAGAAATGTCTGACTTGATATGCATAATACTATATATATTGGAGTGTCAGATGGACTTGATTAAAACATAAGACCTAAAAAAAGAGCTAAATATTATTAGCGGCTGGTTTTCAAGTCGGTAATTGTTATTTATGGTTTAACTATAGGGCCAAGTTACTAATTAAATCGGACAGTAATAATGAGATAGGAAATAAGATCATATGTAGTTCTTTTCCAACCAATTATGTGTTTCAATCATTTATTGCATAAAACTAAATCTGTTTGGTTGAAACTAATAAATGAGATGTGTTTTCTGAATTTTGACACAGTAATATCATAATGCAAAATTATCTGCAACATAAAGTGTGTTCCCCAAAAGAGCAGTAATTATAGGAAAATACTGAAGAATAGCTCTTAAATGCACACACTATTAATTAGTGTGGACTCCAGGCCATTAAATGTAGATACATGCATGTACTGCGCACCACAGATTCCTCTTATAAACAAGGGCACAATCTTTCTATTATTAAAGTGGGTAAACCGTAAATTTATTCAAATGCTTCTGTGATGGAGAAAACTCGGGACCCAAGAGTGGTCTCTGGCCCACAAGATTGTCGCCATACGGCGTTAGAGATCATATATGGTACTCTTCAGGATTAGAAATGACGTACGTCTTTAGAGATCATATATAGTCTTCAAGATTCATTACTAACTAGTCGTTATACCGCGTTTTTCGCGAGTTGTATTAATATTGCATACATTAAACTTAATGTATAATTACGTTCAATGTATTTAAACATTAAAAAATATATTTATCTCTATATTTATTTTGATGAGACGAATGTAGCACAACCATTTATTCGATGAATTAAATTTATTATAAACTATCATTAATATTAAATTAAATACAATATTATATAATACATG
>JXTC01000107.1:833893-884068 GCA_002914845.1 Trema orientale
AATCATATCATGAAAAAATTAGGATTTTTCTAAAAATTTTAAAATAAAATAGTGATCAAAAAAGCTATCAGAGTTTTGAGCTTCAGGCTTAATATATATATATAGATATATAGATATAGATGTTTCCGTAGTAGTTGCTTAGACATTAGAATGGTCAGTTAATTTTAAGACAAGTACTGTACTAAGAATACATCAAGTGAGTAATATTGCAACTATAGTTAACTTTGGATATAGGTAAAAAATATGCATAAAGCTAGCAAAAGTTTTCTCATAAGAAACTTCCCAGTAAACAATTTTAAAAAATCATGCATATATATACACAATTTCTTTTTTGAAAAAAAAATAAATCCCTCAAGAAACTTATAAATAAGTCTCCAATTAAAATATTATAATTCTCACAATATAACCAATTAACGAGTACACAATAGTTTAGATTTTTATCTTTTGGGGAAAAAAAAAAAAGTGTTGATTTTTTTTTTGATAAAGTGAAAGGGCCAAAATAATCTCAACTTTTGATGGGCCACTATCACCTCAAGGCTCCAATTTAGCCCAATTCATGGTTTTTTTTTTTTAAGATTATTTAAAAAAGGATAATATCATTTTTATTCTTTGTATTTTCACATTTTGTTCAAATTATATGGTTATTATCAATATTAACATTAATCTGTTACAAATTTATACCTTGACACGAATAGTTAATTTAACAAGATGCCCTTTAAAAAATTGAAAATAAACTATATAAAAAATGATTCGAGAATAAATTTATTAAATTATCTTGATAATAATTCAATCAAAATGAAAGTAGGATAGAAGAATTTTAAGTTCTCACGCTTGAACTACAATTTGTTTTTAATATAGTCATATTGATTTTTCATCATATGAAGTCATGAGAAAATTTTGATGGATCCATATTCTTTTGAGAGAAACTTACGGAAGCTAGTTTGGATAAGTCATACTTAAATGCGCCGTAAACTTTTCCTCCTTTCACTTTTGAAAAGATTACTTTTGTCCCTGTTCTTAAGTTGCTTCTTAAATTTGTTGGTTGAGTCTGGCGACTAGCTTCTCTGCTCAGTTACACAAGCAACTATGGAATAAGACTACAATTTTTGCAATTTATTTGAAGAAACAGTAATGAATAATATATATATATATATATATAGTTCAGTGTGTATGGGAACTATAAATGGATATATATTTGGTTTCCGTACAAGTCCAACAAGTGATTTATCGCTTGTATTCTTGGCAATATTCTGCTCCTATAATGCAAACTCTGTTTAATGATAATAGTGATGATGACAAAAGACAACAATGAGATTGATTTTTAGCTTTAACCCTTTTTTTTACCTTAATCGGTTCATCATGTTCAATTTGTATACCAACCTCACTTCCTATAACAAAATTTTGTTTATACACTCTCATCTTCAACTTTACAATGTACACAGTGAAACTTCCTTTAAAAAAAATAAAATAAAAAGAATCACGACTATTGATAGAAATCAGTGTAATTAGTGTGTTTAAATCAAGACAGATTTTCCTTTCAAAAAAAAAAAAAAAATCAAGACAGATTTTAAAGTAAATTAAACTATACTTGATGGGAATGGATGCATTTGTGCTCATCGGACAAATCATCTTTCCTTGGATTATATAAGAGTCATACATGTTAAAAAATAACGAGTAATAAGATGAAAATTTAATACTTGAAATCTATTTTTCGGGGAGAGTTTTTTTTTTCCCCGCTATTTTGCTTAAAACCAATCCCCTTTGGCTAAATAGATAGCAAAATAAGTCTACTAGGTTATTTAATGAGTATTCCATAGTACTTGGCTAACATTAATTAGTGGCTGGTGGTAATAACTAATAAGTGTTGTTTTCCTCATTTAATTGGTGGTTGGAGATCCCTGAACGCATCTATACGACATAGATTTGAAATTTGTCTTTCTACAAACCACTTCAAGTAGGGGACCTCAGCCGTCTTACAAGCCCACCCCCCATTACTCTCCCAAAAAAAAACCAAGTGTCCAAAAACTTGAGACTTGACCATCTGGGGGGCAGCTAAAAAGTTCCATTGTCCTTCCCCAATGTGGATCATGAGATCTTGTCCTAGAGATTTGCCATTACTTCCAACATATCAATTTGACCACACAATCATCATATCCTTCTCAATAAGATCATCATTTATTGGTTTCACAAACCGATTGAGTATAACACACCCTTGTAGTAATCACAAGCTAATTATTATAATCAAAACCACAGACAATAATTACAATAATTGAGGGGTAACTTAAATTTGGACAAGTTTCAACAGTGAGAACCCAATAAAGGACAAAGGAAAATAATATTGGGATTGGTTCACACATGAGATGAGAATAGTTTCTTTTCCTGACAAGGTAGAGAGTACACAGTGACTAATTTGAAAACTGAAAGAGACTAGGCCTAGCTCGAAAACAGTGAACGTTTCCTAGAATCAAATCCGAAACTGACACAAGCACGTTATGTTATGTCGTTTAAGAAAACGACACGATCAGGCAGATTCAAAAAGAAAAGGTAAACGTCGAATTAGTGAATAGGCAAGGAGCGTCTCTTAAATACTACACACAGCCCTGCACATGATCCCGCCGCTCGTTGTTTTGGAGTCTTGTGCTGTGATCCGCTTTGTTCTCTTTTCATGTCGTTTTCAAGATTGATGTCGTTTTGAGGGCTTAATGACATTTTTAATGCCATATTGGCATACTTTAAACATACGAGTAGATTGAAAAATTGGTCCTCAAACGGTTGGAGTAAAGGGGTCCATCTCTAACGGGCCTCTAAGTCTAAACTTAAGCTCCCATCTAGACCTACGTCCTACACTTGATTTGAAAACAGGACACGTGGCGAGAAACTACAGAGATGAATGAGCATTGAGATTTGAGATTTGAAGACGAGCGCTGAATCCAAGGCAACAACCCAATAAACTAACTACTGGAAAGACAACAGGGATCACATGAGATCCCCTCAAGGATTTTAATGATCTTTCTCAACTACTAAGTGGCAAGTACTAAGTACTACTAGCCGACATAAAGCAATAAAATAAAAATTTAGAGTAACATACAAAAATTTGATTTATTTTTCCTGGTTTTTGCTTTTCTTTTTTGAATGAAGAAATGGGCATTCGTAAAAAAAAAAAAAAAAGAAAAACATGAGGGAAAGGGGACGTAGTCAAACCACAAGTTCATTAGTTGCACAAACCGAAAAAAAAAGCGAGCAACATTACAAAGGGAAAGGGGGAGGATCAAGTTTTATCCTCCACTCCAAAAGGATCAAAATGCTTTTAGTGCATTTAGCCAAAAAGCACCAAAAAAAAGAGAGGCAAGCCCAAAGATGATAATGGTAAAAATGCAAAACCCCAGAAGAAAACAAGTCAAACCCATTAACATAAACTTGGAAAAGATTAGAGCTTTGCAATAATAAGTGGCTCTAAAACCAATCTAATAGGTTTAAAAAAAGAACCTACGTGACCAAATAAATAGGCATAGCGGAGGTAGAGACTTTCTGTTGCTGCTCCATATTAAGATGCCTGAGGCTGAGATATGGGATATCAAGCTCATCCTTGTTCGGAGGAGTCAAAGTTCCGGCGAGAGGTCCCGACGTGGGCCGGCTGGTGGTCCGGTACGGAGTGGTGGACCCACTTCTGCTCTCGGTGACGTAAACTGGGCCTGAAATGGAGGCCCTAAAGGCCCGAGCCCTGGCCTGGTGGACATCCTCAAAACCATGATGAGCAGTACTATGGCCATGGGGGGTGTAAGCCCACTTCCATTTGAAGAAAAACAGAGCACTTCTCCACCACCTCTTCTTCTTTCCCTTCTGGGTCTTTTTGATATCGTCCTTGGAGATAGGCTTCTGGAGCTTGAAGTGTATGGAGTCTATGGATCTTATCGTTTCTCGCTTGTGCTTCCTTGCTTCTTCCAAGACCTGGTTTTGATGATGATGATGAAAAGAGAGAGAGAATGTAATGAAATGGATCAGGTAAAAGCAGAGGAGAAAAACAGAGCTTTGAGTAGTAGAAGAAGAAGAAAAGAACCTGAAAGTAGTCGATTTGAGGGTCAAAGCCATAGTCGCTGAAGTGTTGAGGCATTGGAAAAATGGGGGACTTGTTTGACATGGTTGAAGAAAAACCCTCTAATCAGTTTTCTCTCTTATCTTTCTCTGTGTTTTCTTCTTTCTTTTTGGTTACGTTTTTTTTTTTTTCTTTTAGTTATTTCGGTTCGTTTAAGAGGAAGGGGAAAGTAGAGAAGAGAGAGAGAGAGACAGAGAAAGAGAGAGGGGTTTGGGGGCTCAAGGTCAAGGTCAAGGTGGGAATGGCCGTTGAGGGGGGTAAACCCTAGTAAATGCTATTCTTTGCTATCTTTTTAGACTTCCAATGGTATACTCCCCTGTTTAACCGCGTCTCCATTTATTATTATTTACTATTTTGATAACACTAGATCACGCACACAAGCATGAAGTTATAATGAAGACAGTGGCTAATATAATAATATTATAAAAACAAGAGGAAGACACCGAAGAAAAAAATTCTTTTTAGAGGATTAGTTTTTTTTTTTTTTTTAACGATAGAGGATTAGTTTTTGTAAGAGGTAATTCTCCATGTTAACCTAGGTGTGGTTCAAGAGAATGCTAATATAGAGTTATGATTTGGTCCAACACGTCTAGGCCGAGTTTGGTAGGCCTTTTGTTAAAGTTAAAATCATTTTTTGAAGAATTTTGTAGTGAAAATGTGTTTGGTAAAGGATGAAAAACCAGATTATTGAATAATTTTGTCTAAAGCCATAACCATAATCTTAAGTTAGTAGAACTCAACTTCTCGTCTCAGATTAAACAGGAATCCACTACCTCCTTTAATGAATATTATGTATAGACAAAATAACCTCACTTAAATTTCAAAATACAAATTAAACCGACATATATTAAACATATCATATATCTTATAGATAAGTTATATAAATAATTATAAAAAAAAAACATAAGCAATTACTTGTTATTTTCGACATTCTTTATGTTATTCTCAAAAATTTATTTATGAAACTTATGTTAAATGATAAGTAATAAATTTAGTTAAACTATTTTTATATAAACAAATATTTTGTAAAAATATTTATATGCTTAATGTATATTAAAAAAAAAGGTCTATTGACATATTTATTTAATTGGCTCTTTGCAAAATATGCATAATTGTACAATATGTCTATTTTAGTAATTCTATATTTCTACAGCAGTTCAGTGATACAGTTTACTAAACACTCTAATATAGCTTTTCTCAGTCATAACATTTTTTAATTACAGTTTACCAAATACTCAGCTGCTTTACAATACAGTAGATTTTCTCCTCAGTACAGCTAAAGGTGTTTCTTTTAGAAGTTACAACTCTACCAAACTGGTCCCTAATCAATTACAGCTTTTATAGAGTTGGAGCCTACAAGAATAAAATGTTGTGATGCAACAGTCGTTACACACTTTAGTGTTAATTTAATTATTAGCATAACCTTACTAATGTATTTATGTGTAGGCGTGAAAATTTATAATCCCTACTGGTTGGAGTTTGAATAGTAGTAAATATTTTCTTTTAATTTGTAATAAAATGGAAGAAATTAGTTAAGCTCACTTTTTCTTTTAATATATATATATATATGGCTGCCCTATTGGTGCCCTATATACCTACTGGATTGATACCTATTGTGGATTGGTGCCCTATATATATATATAAGCCGTTCAATTGTTCACTATCATAAAAGTTTCCAATAGGAAGGACCTTCTTCATGGAGACATCCCCATTCCCAATTTCCAATTACAAGTCCTATTTCCTGTGCCCTCGCTATTACATGATCACCTGTCTTCTAAAGCCAAAGTCCCACTAAGCCTTGTTTGGAACAAACTTGTAAATTAGCATAAACAAGTTATTAGTACTAAAGATTCACTATCTCATGGTTGTTATGAATAGTATATCTGACTATGATAAAGAGTAAATTACTTAATTATTTTATAGAACTTTAAAGCAACGAGGAACAATTGTAAAGTAGATCCCAGTTAGGATTAAAGCTAACAACAAAAGGGAATAATGGGAAGCAAAAATTTATATCAACTTTTATTTTTCTAAAAAAGAAAAAGAAGTCTCTTGACTTTTATACATCATAGTAGTTGCGGACATTGATGGATAAGGATTGAGCAAATCCAATGGCGGCCGCCCACCAAGTAATGCAAAGTCTTGGTTGATGACCATGAGTCATTACATATGTTGGTTGCTTTAAGAGTTGTATTGTTATCCTAAAATAAATTATCACATGCAGAACACGAGAAATATAATCACAATCAATAAACAAAAAAAATTATTTAGTAAAATGAAAACTAATCCACGGGTTGATCTAATCCTTAACATTATTTTTAGTATATGGTATGAATACAACAAAGAATGAACAAAAAGATTCACATGTATGGTGTAAAAATGAGAGACATCTTCTTCAATCTTCAGCCTTTTGGTCAAAATTGCTTGTGAGCATTTCATACACGTGGTTCAGTCATGGAACCTTTTCTTTGATCTATGCTCCTAATATTATTTATTTATTTCAATTTGCTAACAAAAGCTGCTAAGCTAGGCATGGCATGTTGACTCGCCAACAAGATAGAAATGTTATATTTTAATCTTGGATCTATATTTTTATTTCTAATGATGAGCTGCAAAATAGTTACTGTTTTACCATTCCTAAAAAATTCATGTTTTACATAAAAATGCATTTTTTGAGCCATGGCCATAGCCATAATTCGCATTAGAGTATAAGTTGCATAAATGGCATAATTCATGTAACGAGCGTTATTTTTGAGTCAAACATGCCACGCAAGCTTAGCAGCTAAGGCAAATACCACATGGGAGTGGGTAAAATGACTTTTACAGGAGTATTCTATAGAATGAATTTTAAGAGTGTCTCAATATGAGTGACTGGTGATTGGTCTTTAGAGAAATCGTAAATACCGTGGCTACCTATCACTGATATTGTTATACAACTAAAAAAGTCATTTTGGAAAATGTCGTTTTAACCCAAATTACTCCCAGCCATGTCCATTTCCCATACCATTGTGCCACATATATTAATGAGAAAAGTTCATAAATACCCGTTTTTAAGACTATATTTTCATAAATACCCATTTTTTATCTTTATTTCATAAATACCCGTTTTTATACTCTTTTTGGAGAAATATAGACCACCATTGTTTTACACATGAAATGTAGACCACGGTCTATATTTCATATATTAAATGTATACCGCAGTCCACATTTCGTGAATAAAAGTTACACTCAAAATTGGCACACATTTTGAAATGTGTACCGTTCATATTTTATACATAAAATGTGTACCTCATGGATAAAATTTACATTGTAAATGTGGACTACTCATATTTTTCATACGAAATGTGGACCGTAAAAATGGGTATTTTTGGAAGAAGTTTTAAAAATGGGTATAGTTGAAAGAAGTTTTAAAAAATAGGTATTAGGTGTAATTTCAACTATATTAATTTAGCTTCTGTGTTCTGCCAGCCTTGGATAGGCCTCAGCCCATGGCAACAAATCAGAAGCCCAAAATAAGCTTACACGATCTGACCCAGTCCATATTAATGGCAGCTGAAAAAATTAGATGGATGACGAATTTTTAAATTGCTTTAAGTAGATGTCTACGTTTTAAAAGTTATAGTTAAATGTTTATTTTTTTTAAAGCTGTAGTTGTGAAATATGTTATGTTTCTATTTTTATCATTAAGTGAGTTGGACATTTAGCTATAAACTTTTAGGTTTCTAACACTTCTACCTACAAAAACAGAAAAGAATTAAAAAAATATGGTCGGTCAAATTTTTTTTCCTTCCAGTATTACTTTTTTTTTTAAAAAAAAAAAATTTAGAAATATAATTTTTAAAATTGTTACTAGTATCTGAAAAATGATTACTGGTTACCAGTTACCAGTTATATACCAACTATAAATACATTGGTTACTAGTTATCAGTACTCGAAAACTGGTTATCAGCTACTAGTTACTATTTTAAAAAATAGTATTTTTCTAAAATCTTTTTGAAAAGTGATAATTTTCTTAAAAAAAATACAATACTAGATCTTAAAAAAAACTGAGCCTAAGGGAAATTGTGGTGAATTACCACTTTTTTAAAATTCTTTAAGTGGTTGTCTTTTTTTAATTTTTATTGCTAAATATCCGATCTTTCAAAAACTAGTGGCTGATCATTTTTTCCCTTTTTGCCCTCATCTTTTTAGGCCAGTTTTGTATTTTCTTTTTTTGAATTACTTTTCGTTCTCTTTCTCTCTCTCTCTAATTTTTACAATCATCTCTCTCTAGTCTTTTCATTCTCTTTTTCTCTCTAGTTTTTATGATCCTCTCTTGTTATCTAGTTTCTCTCGTTCAGTCCATAATTTTGCAGCATCTTGACCTTGAATTCTTCCTCAATTATTGAGTTTGTGATTTTCATCATGGAGATGAGGAAAAGTGGCGAGAAAATCTTGGAGGGAGAATGAGCGAGAGAAATTTTGGACGAGCATGAAAATGCTTAACTGAGGTGAGTGACATTTTCGGTTCAAAATTGTAACGGATACTTAGGCTGGACATATAGCTATAAAAGATTGGGCTTGGTCATATCCCAATTTTTGGGCCATAGAATAGTCAGATATCTAAACGCCCCTATTTCAAATTCTTTTTCTAAAAACTCCTTATATGGCCAAATTTTCAATAAACTTTTGAGCTTCGTTATATATTAAATTTTAGGCCAAAAAATGGTTAAATAACTAGTCAGCCCATGACAGCTAGGCCCATGTGGGAAAGTTGAGAATATATGTGGGTTTCAAAAAAATAAAATAAAATAAAAAACAAAAACTCGTGCACATTACGTAAATACGACAAGACTCTCAAACGTGTAAACTTAAAATTTAAACACCAATGCTAGTAAACGAACTTGAAAGTATTCATTATTCAGTTATATGAGGAATAGCAATCGTTTTGTTATGTTCAATGTTCATACGAATTTTTTACAAGATAAATTATTGAAGAAAAGAAAGCCTTTACATTCTAAAGATATTTGTTTGATTTTTTGTTACTAATATTTATTCAAATAAATTTAAACTTCTTGGTCTAATTTAAAATATATAATACATATGTTTTTTTATCGTTTGGGAGGCAATTTCGTCCCTGATTAACTGTTATCTTTATGTAATTTTAAGCTAATAAACATTTTCAAAAAGGTAACACTCGGTAGGCAATTTTGCTGCTAAATGTTAGTTACTCAACGTAAGTTAGTTGTTTCCAAAATTTTAGAAAAATATATCTACTATAAGTTTTTTTTGCTTGAAAATTCTACAATAAGTTATTTCCTTAGTTTAAGATTTTTACAAATAATACAAAATGCTGATGTTGCTTTTGTCTTAAACATGACATTTGTTTTTGTTCGGGAATTACAAAACACACGTCGTTATAATTTAAAGACCGAGCCAAAACATCTTGTTGTTTCTTCCTCAACAAAATATGATTGTTTGAGAAACTAAACTAACGACGTGTCTACTTCTGGGTGAAGTTGAACCTTTGCTTGAAACAAAAATACGTCATTTTTCTTAAGAATTTGTGGCACAAATAATCCTTGAACTACTTAATTTGTGGCAATTCAGTCCTCAAATTTCTAATTGTGGCAATTAAGTCACTCAATTTTTGATTTGAAGCAAATTGGTTCCTGGTCTATCTGAAATGCAATCTAGTAACCTATTACTAAAATTCTGATAAAAAACACATATAAAGAGCATGTGCGTAGCATCTGAAAGTATATTGAAGGGAAAATAAAAGTGAACAAAAGAATTTGAAGAAATAAAAAATTTATGATTGTTGCAAATTTATGATTGTTACAATTTTCTAGGTCATTAGAGTTACAAATTTAGAGAAAGTTTATGATTGTTCTTTTTTATGTTTAAAATTTCTAATGTACTTTTTAAATATACTTTCAGATACTAGCATGTGCTACTCATAACTGTTTTTGGGTAGAAATTTGATAATATGTTGTAAATTAGACAGTTTAGGAATTAAATTGCTTCAAATCAAAAAAATTTGGAGTTTAATTGCCTTAATTATAATTTTGAGAACCAAATTGTCAACAATTGGATAACTCAGGGACCATTGATGCAATTAACCTTTTCTCAATTAACAAGAGACATCTCGTTTTCATCATTACTGTTTATCAGAGATGAAACTAGATGTAGTTTCTTTTTCATCATCCTTGATGAAATTACATCCTGAAAAAAAAAAAAAAAAAAGGACTTGACGTTTTTCCAATTCAACTAGGTGTCGTTTTGAGCTTCACTTTTCAATTGAAACTTTTCAAAGCATCATTATCCAAATAATCTTACATGCACAGAATAATGAAAACGTAAAATTAAAGGAAGACAAAAAGAAAATATGATTTATCCATTTTTTACTTTGATTTTGGGTGGAACGAGTTTTTTACTTTTTTTTTATTTGACCGCATGGCTAAAATGAACATAAATGTGGTTGATCGATCTTATTTGTTTCTCTAAATTAATGTCACGGGATACTGGCCACAGAAAAAGAATGGTCAAAGGAGAACTTGAGAAGTGAGAACCGGAATCTTTCTCAATTTTAAAGAAATAAGTATACTATAGGTGTCTAAAAAAGAGATAATTAATCTCAATCTTTTTCTCTTAAATGTAAATAATGAAGGACATGTCTACTAAATACTAACCCGTATTCCCGTAATAATTTTATAACCTTTGTTTCGAAGATGGACTTTGCCTTGACAATAATTTGTGAAAAAAGAACATGAGAAATGAAGGAGAAAAATAATTTCCTAAACTTCTAAGAAAAGTTTCCTTTGAAATTATTTTCTTGTTCTTTCTATTTGTGAAAATTCGAAACGCTCTTAAGTTAGATTAAATTTAACTCTCATTTTCTATAAAAAAATATATATATTTTTTGTTAGATCCAACAAATGAGAGAAAGATGCAATAACTTAAATATATATATATACAATCCTCCCCAAAATATAGGTTCAACACAATTTCATTAATTTATGTGAGAGATTTATCGAAATTTATAGCTTAATATGTAAAGTAAGCAAATTAATAGATTCAGAAAACAAACAAACAAAGAAACTTCACCCGGTTTCTATTTTCATGTCACACGTAAAAATAAACTAAAAAAAAAGGGAAATTGGAAGATATAAGAAAAGCGAAAACCGAGAGGTCCGAGAGTAGAAAATAGTAGACACGGGAAAATGAGGGGCAAAGGGTAAGAAGGTAATTTCAAGGAGAATTTCCGCGTCAACACTGGCGTCTCTGTTTTAGAGTGCAATTAGCACAAAGCAAAGAAGCAGTAGAGGAAAACTCTATTGGACATTTGGACTCCCCACTCCACCCTTCCAAGAACCTTCCCTCCCCCCACTTCTCCTCTTTTTTATTTCTCAATCCTTTCTCCGCTTCTCCATCTCCTCACTTAAACTCTCTCTCTCTCTCTCTCTTTCTGACATTTTATCGAACACCTTATGCCCACACCTCCATCTCCGGATCCATCATCGCTTCCAGTCCTGGCGGATCTAGACCGATTGAAGCCCGGTATGAGCAACGACGGCTTCCCCTCAGATCCCAACGGCGACTTCTCTCGCCCCTACGACAAGAGCTACGCCCTCAGTGGCAAGATTATGCTCAGCGCCATAGTCATCCTGTTCTTCGTCGTCATCCTCATGGTCTGCCTCCACCTCTACGCCCGCTGGTACCTCCTCCGCGCCCGCCGCCGCAACAGCCGCCGCACCCGCCACCGCCGCAGCCAACTCGTCTTTCACGTCGACCCCGCCTCGGTGGCCGCCGCCACGCGAGGCCTTGACCCCGCCGTGCTCAACTCCCTGCCCGTTTTCGTCTACTCCGCCAAGACCCACCTCCCAGAATCCGACCCGGACCACCGGGCCATGGAATGCGCCGTGTGCTTGTCCGAGTTCGAGGAGAACGAGACGGGTCGCCGCCTACCCAAGTGCAACCACAGCTTCCACACCGGGTGCATCGACATGTGGTTCCACTCCCACTCCACCTGCCCCCTCTGCAGATCCCCTGTCGAACCGGGTCCGGACCCTGAAATCCGGGCCGAGGTCTGCATCGTCGTTGGCGAACCGGGTGAGACCGAACCGGGTCAGGGTCACAGACCCAGTTCCGGGTTTTGCTCCGACTGCGACCGCTCGTCCTCTTCCGTGGCGTCCTCCTCGTTTGGGGCTAGGAGGAAACCGTTTGAGCTTGTGGGTGTGTCTATAGAGGTGCCGAGAAGGAACGAGAGCTTCGGGAGATTGGAGGACGAGTCGGGTTGTAACTCGCCAGCGGGTCAAACGACGCCGTTTAGGTCTCCCATGAGTCGAATGCTGTCGTTTAAGAGGATTCTCAGTAGAGAGAGGAGAGCGGGAGGACTTTCTCCCTCGGGAAATAGTCAACCGGGTTGCAGCGCCGCGAACGAGTTGGATATGGAGCGGGGAAAGGATCCGACTCAGTGAACTCGTGTGGTTTGACTCAGTGGGACATTAGGAGTAGAACAGTGACGTGGCGTGGCATTATCTCGACGAGGGGCTTTGACCTTTTAACTCGGCGGGGCCCACGCCCTGTCGGGCATTGGCTCGATTTTGTAGGAAGTAAGGGGTATATGTGGAATTTTGTATACATGTGGCGTTATTGGGACGGTCGTGGATTTGTCGCGCTCGCGCTGCCTTAGTGCGACTAAAATATGAATGTTTGACTAGTTGTAAATAATATCCCATTTCATTTCCCTTAGCCACAAAAAAAGAAAAAACATATATTCAATTTAATTCATATTGTTACTTTGTTAAAATTTTGATTTAATGTAAAGGAAGATACCTTTTGTGTTCTATTTTATGAGAAGGTCGAATTTTTTTAAAAAAACGTTTTACTCTTTTCTTTTCTTTTCTTTTCTTTTTTTGTTTCTTTTTCCCTATTATTTCGTAATCTCATGAAATTTTTTAATTAAGAATATAGCATAATGGGGACTTTTTTTAATTATCAAGTGCATGGAACTGAGAAGATTCGTTTGGCAGTTCAATCGACAATTTGAACCAATTTTTATTTTAAGGGCCCACACAAGGCATGTGATCTATTGGAAAATTCTCCTCCAAACATAATATATCTTTTGGACTTTACCACTTAAAATTTATGATTCCAAACTCTTTTGAATATATACTAGTTATGATTTATGACTTATGATGCTCAATATGTTCTTAACAAGATTAAATTGAGGTGAAAAAAAAATAATATTTATATATTATATTTAAGATATTTTTAGCTGATTGTTTTATTTCTATTATATGCCCCCGAGTATTATTCTCTAAGAGCCTGTTTGAGATACTTTATTTAGAATAATTTTTACTTCTTGAATTAAAAGTTTAAAAAGATATTCTTAGAAAAATTATTAGGTTCATACTTCATTAGAAATGTCTTTTAATTAAAAAATATGTTCTGACAATTTATTTAAACACTTTCAAAAATAATGTTTGAGCTTCAAAAGATGTTTTAATGCCATGACAAATAAGCCCTAAAAAATATCTAGTTACTTTTATTAAAATAATTAAATTTAGCATGACTACAGTAACGGTACCGGTGGAGTGTTTTTGGAGAAATTAATGACATTCAATTAGTCAACTTAAATAGAAAGTTCACTCACTCTTCCTTGACCTTGATATAAATATTTTTAGTAATCTTGCCCATTACTAAGGTAGCACTTAGCAGCCTATGTCGACCTATTGGTCCGCAGCCAACACGGTGGCTAATGGCTATACCTTACCCATTAAGGTGAAGCCTCCTAGTACATGCCAACCGCCACTGCAACCGGACAGTGACGACACGCTTAAATTCAAATCCACTATTTTTTTTAATTTTTTTTTTGGGAGGTAAATCCACTAATTATTAGTAATACTAATAGTTGTTAATTTGTGCGACTTTTCGTATTTCAATTATTCATTAAAGTGAGAATTATACAAGTCCATGATGGGACCCATCCAAATTAGACGATTCATGTGCATTATTCATAGCTATAAGAATTATTAGGTCACGTTTGGTTAATGGAATAGAATTGGAATAATAATGAGAATGGTAATAGAATGAAATTAAAAAAAGAATATGAATGATAATACATTGTTTAGTTAAAATTGGAATCAACAGTGGAATGGAATGAAATATATTGTGTATTGACAAAATTACTCTTAATTTTAAATATTTTAGTAGGGCAAAGAGGGAAAAACTAGTTTTACCAAAATTTGAAAGAGATTGGAACTTTTATTCCATTGGTAGAGAAGTAGAATGGCAATTCCATCATTTAATGAAATTATAATTTCCATTCCATTGCCAAAAAAATGAAACAAACATTAGAATGTACTATTTGGTGGAATGAATTTTCCATTCCAAACTCCATTCCTTCAAACCAAACATACCCTTACATTCTTCATGGTGGAATTTTGGTTTGAGTCTACTAATTAGGACCCGTATCAAGTATCACATTTTGCAAAGTCAAAAGGCTTATAGTTTATACTTGTTTAATTAAGCCTGTTGGCAATTGAGGAAATAAAAAAGAGACTCTGTTGTATTTGTATTAGCATGCAAGAAGAGCCAAAAATACCCAAACTTTGTGGGGGCCTGCCTTTGCTCTATCTTTTTCTAATTGACGCGTTTTCAACTGTAGTACACTAGTACTAATATTAGGACATAAAAGATGGAGAAGAAAAACACGGTTTTCATATACTTCCACCAAAAACTTAATTATCTTACTATATTATTCATTGTTGGACTCCAGGTCCATGGTTGCAGACTTAAATAAAGGCATCCGAGGCCAATGCTACGACTTGGAAAACACGTTATACTTTCCTTACCTCATATATTGGTCTCTGATTACGAAACTATGGTGTACTTACGTGGCAAAGTAAGATAATTTAGAACAAAATGCGAAAGTAGCTATGAGATGGATTTGGTTAGAGCCTTAAAAAGTCAGAGGATAGACTATTGATTGCCCTTTAGTTTACTAACTCGAATATTTCTAGTTAATTTCCAGGTAACCAACCAAAGGAAATGAGTGGTGCTATAGTGTAACCAATCCCAATTCTTGAAAGTTTACGAAAGTTTAACCTTGAAATGGATGCTAGATGCTATCGTCAATCACGTCTAGCATATTTAATGTATCATTCCATCCATTAAGGTGGGTTTCAAAGAAGACTAATATGTCAAATGCTAGCAAGCGATGATAAAACACTATGATGCGTCAAACACTTTTTTTCTTTGTATCTTAAGATGTGTATTAGGCTGCAAATGCACAATAAATAAATATATAAATAAAAGAAAAAAAAAAAGGGACAAATATGCAAACAAAGCCGTTGAAATTCCCACGGGCCCACCTCCAAAGGCCAACAGCACATTATCAGTTCTCCACACGCTTTGCCAGAACCCGGAATCTCTATACTTAATCCGTTACTTGGCATTTGGCCATTCACAAAGATGGAGCAAGTAAACACCAAAAGTGTGAAACGTCTTTCTAAGCCCATAAAAAAAAGTAAAAATAAAAATAAGGGGGTTGGCATTGACTTACATAAACATAAGATGATAACACGACATCAACCACTCCAATTTAACCATTTCACATACAAAGCTAGTGGCCTCACCTTTTTAATCTTTTAAGGAAAGAAGCTCAAGACGAGAGAAGGTTATGGCCTACACGTAGTGGTTAAAAGCCATATAAGCAATTTCGATTACTTGGTCATCTAAACTCACAAGTGTTATTGGATGGAGAGAGAGAGAGAGAGAGATGTCAATTGTACATAAGAAAAATTGTTTATGTCAAAGGACATAAGAAAAATCGTTTGTTTCTATCCTTGACATTAAGCAAAAGGTCTTATTGGAGGGCCTAGAACCAAGGCAATGAAGCTTTGCTGATAATACAAGATGAATTAGCAAGGTGAAGCCAATGATTATACTCAGAGTAATGAAGTTAAAAATATATTACATCAACTAATTTATCCTGGTTAGTTACCTACAATTACAGTAATGAGGTCGCTCCTAGCTGTTTTTGACCATGTATTCCCTTAACGGTAAAACAGTGGGACTGACCTACCTCAAGTCTGTGTCATCCTGCAGAATGAAGATCAACGGGCTCAACTAACCGAGATCTCCGTCTCTTCTTTCCATCAGGAGTGCATCTCAGACCACCAATCTTTCCAACTTTCACAGAAAATTTGCAATTTGGTGGTGATGGCATTTCTGTTGACCTATGTAATTTGGAAGCATCGACTGAGGGAGATTTATCTGTTCCAAACTTTTCACTATAGCCCTTTCTACGTGCTTTTTTTGTTGGAGACTTGACTCTCTTCCTTGACAAGCGAAGCTGAGTTTCTCCTCTTCTCTTGTCATGGCTAAGAAGCCGAACTCGGAAAGGATTCTGTGCTGTGTGGCAGACAGAATCTCCATTCACCCCACTCCTGTCCAAGTCAACATCCCCATTGTTGACCTGAAGATCATAATAAAAGAAAGGAACTCACCATCACCCAAAAAGAAAATATCCACTTTTTTGAACATCTAAAGAATTATAGAGAAGCTTATAAGGTAGTGTACTAATAGCCAATCGTTAGACAGCCAATTTATCAGACCAGTGAAAACAAGGGAATTACCAGTTGCAGTAATGCAGAAAAGCTTCGAGCCACATCATATTTCTCTCGCCCTTCTACAACATTAGCAAATGACAAGACATTTCTACCATCAGCTTCGAGGGATAGTTTGTCAAGGATTCTTTGACCATAGTCATGAATATCAAATTCAGGGTGCGATTCCTATCAGAAATAAAACCTATCTTTACTTCAAATCACCAGAGACAAAATTTAAGCAAGCAGAAAAAGTATTACAAACACTGGCATTCCCTATTAAATTGAAGAAAGAAATGAATTGACTTATTGAAATGGAGATAATAGATAAAAATTACCTGTTCTTCCAGGTTGTGCTCAATTTTCTGCTTCCATGTTGTAACCCGTGCTGCCAATGCACTCTGCTTCTCAGTTTCAGCTATGCTAGCGAGCAGAGCATCCTACACGATGGCAGATAATTAACCAACCAAACAACAGCAGGAGATACTAATTAAAGGTGGCAAAATATCGGCACAAATTAATAGTACTACAGAAAAAGAAAAGAAAAACATAAGAAAACATGCATAACTTAAAGCAACAAAAATATATGGACCAGCTTTTTTTCTATCTTAATCTATTTTTTATCTTAGAGGCTATGACTTCCTCTGTTTTCCAACTGACATTATCCTTTTTCTTTTAAAGCTTATGAAGAACAGACGTGGAGCAAGGAAAAGAAAATCAGGAACTGCTGGCAAGTGAAAAGTTATAGCAAATGAACAAGCATCTGTTGCAGACCTAGCAACACATTATGAGCTTTACTTCTTGACTGATTTAAGTCAACTTGGAAGGCAGCAAAAAGTATCTACAAGATACATGCTTTAACAAAATTTTAGACTATTCCTCTTAAATAGTATAAGTTCTACCTATGGATAAATGCATGCAATTATTACAGTGAAACAGCTAGATATGCCTAAAGTTTCATAACACAAATGGTGACCCTCAACTAACTGAAAGACAGAGTTCCAAAAGCAAATATACTTATTAGTTGGAATGCAACTCAAAAAATTATCATTAGCACAATTCACAAGCAAAGTTTTAAATTCAGGCTTACTAGGTGAGAGCGACATAGATCTTCTAGGCTTTCATGAGGATTTGCATCCTCGTGTCCAAAAGCTTCATCAACACCAAAGTTATCACCATCGCCATCATGCTGCGAAAGATCAACGAGTAATCATTCATACAAAACTACCCAATGCTTCATTGTATAGAAAATAAGCAAGATACCATTAGCCAAACCTTTTCAGCTTGATAAGGTACATCTTCATCCATGAAATTCTCTGGCATGTCATCATCATCAGGCTGCCCAAAATCAGGAAATCCTGTATGATCTTCATTTTTGTCATTGCCATCCTCAGAATTGAAAAAGGCATCAAAAGTTCGATTTCCCCCAGTAATAAGAGATTCCCGGAGCTGAAATAAAGGAATGTTGCATCACCAAAAAGATAGCAAGTACGAGTAAATTAACATTTAAAAAAAAAAAAAAAAAAAAGCCCACCTTTTCATATAATGGAGGAGACTGAGACTCCCTTTGTCTTTTACGGGCATGACTTTGCATCTCCCACAATTTTGTCAGATCTGGACTAATAGTACCTCGCAATCTTGCAGGAGGAAACAGTGTAGCTATAGACACACTCTTAGTAGACGTAACCCGATTCCTTTTAAGAGCTTTAACTGTTGCGGGGAGGAAAAAAAAGAAGCAAATTATAATTTAAGGTGCCTAGCTAGAAAGTTATAATGAATAGCAAGCTAAAGAAACAAGTAAATTACCTTTTCTGAAAGGTTTAATTTTCAAGCTTCCAGGTTCATGGGGATTCAAAGGCTTCCAAGGATCATCATCATCTGAGCCATCTGATTCATCAAAGTCCCTAGGTTCTGAATATCTTTCATCCATATCAAATCCATCATTGCCATCATTAAACGTATTAGGGGCAGGAGGATCAAGCCTGACATTAGAGTTATTAACCTCAAAGCTGCAACCAACTATTGGAGATCGATTGACATTAGCATCCTGGCTCTTTCTAACAGATGACTTATGTGAAGCTCCCCCAGAACGTTTAGTAGGAGACTGAAAGCTTTTGTGACGTGAGCTTCCCTTATAAGCACTATTCGGACCTCTTCCAGCTTTATCCCCATCCAAATAATCCTGCACTGCCACTGCATCACAAGGATCTAATAGAATGAAGCCCCTATAAAGATCACTGGTGGCCAACTGCAAGCATATTTAATAATAATAAATGATTAAAAACACATACTAAATAAATTATAAATATCTCAAAAAAATGGAAGCAACTACATACCAGATATGATTCCAATTCCCCGGCATCACCAGTACTATCTAAGCAATCACCTTCAAGTACAACTAGATTTGCTGGGGGCTTCACAAAATAATTCAAAGGCGCATCTTGCTCGGATTGAGCATCTAAGCAACTTTTTGCTTCCACTGCAAGGCAGTTATTTTGAGGCTGTTAATTTTGCAACAAGGTCTCAGCATAAATTAGTACGAACAACATGTCAATAACTACCTGGGATGTCATCTAATCCCCAAAACAAATCATTTTCTTCATCAGCAACTTCCTGAGCACCGTCATTTTCTTGAGTCTCACCTGATGTCCCCTCTAATTGTTCCTGCTGTCTGCTCACCAATAATTAAAATACTATAGAAGCATAAAAATATTATCTGGAAGCATTATTTGTTGCTCAAAATTTAGTAAGTCAAACTCATTATACAAAAGGATGAATACTTAACAGTTTTCCGGACCACATGTACATAAATACTTGGCTCCCCCAATGTCACTCCCACACACACACACACACACATGATTCTTTATCCCCCAAATCTCAAAATTGATTAAGTCAAACTCATTGAACAAAAAGATAGATACTTAGTACTTTGCTGAAACAAATACGCATGTACATAAACATTTAGCGCCACCTAAAAGATAAATCTTTATCCACAAATCTCAAAACTCATATTGAGAAATGACAAGAAAAATTTATAACAAAAGCAAACCTTTTCTGGGAAAGGAACTCCAAAGCACGCAAAACCAATGAATAGAGATATTCAACCTTCCGACTATAAACCTGAACTGACCCCTGAAGTAGCAGAGCAGCTAAAAACCCAGAAAAAATATTTTTCAAAAATTAGAAAAAAAAAATGTTAAAAAAATACAAAAATTGAAGAAAATAAGTTGAAATAGCGCGAATGAAAGAGAATCAGACCTTCAGCGAAATTAACAGCGATATGACCCTCGGCTTCGGTGGGCAATTCACCGGAACAAATCTTTAACAGATACTCTTCGAGTTTGTGGGCAAGATCCACTTCCCAATTGGACTCTAGGTCACGCTCCGCCTGGACCCTGTGGTACCCTCCGCCGCCGGAGCCGCCACCGCCACTTGTTTCTTCTCTTCCCTTGGTCATTTTCTGTGGAACGAATTGGGTTGTATTGCATTGTGGTGGAGTCTCATTTGGGAACCCTAGGTTTTTCAATTTCTGGGGGTTTGAAAAGAAAAGTAATAGTAATAATAATAATAATTGGGGAAATTTTCTTTAGAAACGGAAAGTTTCGATTTTGATTGTTTCCCCTGAAAATTGGGAGAGAAAATGAAAGAAAATCTTTGAATCTGTGATTAAGTTTTAGCTTGGTTTTGCGGATTGGTGGTGCAAGAGACAAAAATGAAAGAGAGTGAGTTCAAAAAAAGTTTCGAATGACCGGTTTCCCGCTTCCTTCACTTGTAATATTCTTTTTTTCTTTTTTTTTTTCTTTTTTTTTTTAATTTCCCTAGTGTATTTTCATGTTCCTGTATTGTATTGTAATTTTTTATTTGGGCCACTGAGTTTGAAGATTAAAGAACTGGCCCACCAATATAAGGCTTATTTCCACTTAAAATCTGAGAAAATTAGGTTGAGGCCACTTTTATGAAAAATTTAGGTGCCTATCCCTTTTTTACACTTTATTTTAAAAGAAATGTCCACTTTTCTTTTTTATAGCTAAATGACCAAGTATATGTATTTTCACATTTATAATATACATATATAGTACTGATTATATAAATTTTTATACTGGGTATATAATATTTTACATATACACTAATATACCAGTTATTTTGCAATAACTTTTGAAAAATTGACATTTACTTACAATGGGTCCAAAATTCAGTTATTTTGCTATAAGACCTCCATTTTTATTGATGGATTCAATATTACACTATTACCTTATAACCCTAGCATCGGATGCGACTGGCACATTTGGCATCCATCTATGTCAGTATAAACTCCATAGTGGGATCCACATGAGCTCACATGAATGGACCAGGCTAGATGCGTGAGTCATATTAGTCGTGATCTCTACATTATATCCTTTTAATTCACATAATGAATTTTTTTTTTTTCAAAATTCAATACAATTAAGTCCTAGCCAAAAAAATTCACCGATCGAATCCATTTGATTTGCATAATTGCGTATTTGATCTATTATAGTAGCTAATTATATTAATCACTAAATTTAGGCTCAGATGATTAGGACTCAACTCTCAACACATTAAGGACATATTTATTAATCTATAATATAGAGTAAAATGAATAGAAAAAGGGCACGATATTCTCTTTCATGCGTAACTAATTGGTATGTAAATACATAAAAGGGGATCATAGTCTTCTTCACATATTTTTTCTTATTCCTCTTCATTCCTTTTCCCCTTCATTCCCTTTCCACTTATTCATTTTATGGATTAGTAAACATGGCCTAAAAGACTAAAACTAAATTAAATAAAGTTTATATAAACTTCAAAATCTAAATCTCAAGGGTACTCCAATGTCGTAAGGTTTGTAGTAAAAGTTTAAACTTCAAATGTTAACTAATATGAAATTTAAAGTACGAAGGAAATTATAAAACTCATATATTTTTAGTGTGCTTAGAAAATATGTGCATATTGGTTTATATTGTTACTTTTATGTCAAAATTTACAATCGACCCGCACGTTATTGGCTTTATAGAAACTTTGTCTAATCTAATAAGCACTAGATCAGTTTATCTACAGATGACAACAGGTGGGTTTAGTGCAGGTATGGCCATCCAGGCTCCGTACTCGCGGGTAAAATCCCCACCCATACCAGTCCCATTTACGTGTTTATATAAGCAGGATGGGTTTGGGTATTACCTGTTATGGGTAATGGCTTCCTGCAGGTACCCATATACCCGACACCCATTAAAAAAATTTATATATATGCTTTGGGCTTTAGGCTTGGCTACTTGAGCTTTTTTAAGTAATGAAAAATGGACTTTAAGGTTTTTTTTTTTTTTTAACATATATACATATATATATTATATTTTTAAAAATAATAATATAAATATATAATTGGGTTGGGTTCGGGGATGTGTATATCTAAACTCGAACCCACCCTAAACCCATCACGGGTATAGTCTCTAAAACCCGAACTCGACCTACGTACCCGAATATTCGGGTACAACCTGCCCAGTACATGGGTTTTCAAGTTAAACTGCCATCCCTAGGTTTATCCGTATTTTGTGGATTTGATTAATTCTCGATTTAATCGGTTATTTTTTTAATTTTGAACACTCACTTTAATTTATAGCAATTTTTTCTCATTTTTCTAAAGAAAATTTACTATAAAACTAATACTTTTCTTAAAATTGTTATCTACGATAATACCACAAAATTAGGCTGAGATTCACTTTTTGTGCCTCATTTTTGTCTTTCATATTCTTCTTTTTTTTTTATTGGTTAGTCTGGTTGTGTTTTTATTGGAGAACTTCCAGCCCCCCTCCCCTCTTTTCCCTCATTCTCACACAATATCTCTAAGTTATAATTTTAATATTTTGTAAAGGATAAATTTGGTCTAAAACTATTAATTTCCTAGATATTTAATCTAACGGCTATATAAATAACTTTCTAAAAAGTGATATTCTTGAAAATTATAATCGACTCAACCATGTTAGTCAAAATTATGTAATTTTCTAATTATTATTATTATTATTATTATTATTATTATTATTATTATTATGTATTTTTGTTATTCGGGGTATAAAATTATACTTCAATTTCAAGACGAAGTACCCAAACCACATTTAGGTTTTGGCTACATTTCTTTGTCTCCCTAATTTATAACTTAGATTGTTCAAATTTTTGAAGATCGTAGCAAAACTTTGTAAGCGCGAAACAAAACTTTTGTGCTATATATATGGAAACCAATCCATGTTTTTATATATATATATATATAAAATAAATGTCCACTTTTTTTTTTTATAGCTAAATGACCAGGTATATGTATTTTCACATTTATAATATACATATATAGTACTGATTATATAAATTTTTATACTGGGTATATAATATTTTACACATACACTAATATACCAGTTATTTTGCAATAACTTTTGAAAAATTGATATTTACTTACAATGGGCCCAAAATTCAGTTATTTTGCTATAAGACCTCCATTTTTATTAATGAATTCAATATTACACTATTACATTATAACCCTAGCATCAGATGCGACTAGCACATTTGGCATCCATCTATGTCAGTATAAACTCCATAGTGGGATCCATGTGAGCTCACAGGAATGGACCAGACTAGATGCGTGAGTCATATTAATCGTGATCTCTACATTATATCCTTCTAATTCGTATAATGATTTTTTTTTTTCAAAATTCAATACAATTAAGTCCTAGCCAAAAAAATTCACCGATCAAATCCATTTGATTTGCATAATTCCGTATTTGATCTATTATAGTAGCTAATTATATTAATCACTAAATTTAGTCTCGGGTGATTGGATCTCAACTCTCAACACATTAAGGACATATTTAGTAATCCGTAATAGAGAGTAAAATTAATAGAAAGAGGGAAATAGATTCTCTTTCATATGTAACTAATTAGTATGTAAATACATGAAATGGGATCTTAGTCTTCCATACACATTTTTTTTCCTTATTCCTCTCCATTCCTTTTCCCTTTCACTCCTTTTCCACTTTTTCCTTTTATGGATTAGTAAACATAGCCTAAAAGACTAAAACTAAATTTTATATAAACTTCAAAATCTAAATCTCAAGGATAGTCCAATGTAGTAAGGTTTATACTAAAAGTTTAAACTTCAAATGTTAAATAATATGAAATTTAAAGTATGAAGGAAATTATAAAACTCATATATTTTTAAGGTGTTTAGAAAATATGTGCATATTGGTTTATATCGCTACTTTTTTGTCAAAATTTACAATCGACCCGCATATTATTGGCTTTATAGAAATTTTGTCTAATCTAATAAGCACTAGATCAGTTTATCTACGGGTGACAACGGGCAGGTTCAGTGCGGGTATGGCCATCCAGATTCCATATTTACGGATAAAATTCCCACTTATACCCACCCCATTTATCTATTTATATAAGTGGGATGGGTTCGGTATTACCCGTTATAGGTAACGGCTTCCCGTAAGTACCCATATACCTAGCACCCGTTAAAAAAAATAAATATACTTTGGGCTTTAGGCTTGGTTACTTGGGCTTATTTAAGTAATGGGAAATGGGCTTTAAGTTTTTTTTTATTATTATTATTATTACTTACATTACATATATACACATATATATATTATATTTTTAAAAAGGTTGCCAATCCAGTAAGTTTTTTTTTTAAACCTATGTGTAGGTATTTTTTTTTAGCTATTGGATCATCATCTAATGATGATTTAACGGCTATAATGAGGTGCATAAAAAGACGTGCATCATTAATGTTATTTCTCTCTCTTACTTTTTACTATAAAAAAAATGTGCATGATAATTTTTCATTGGCCAAATTGATACCTATGTATAGGTTAAAAAAAAAATTTACCTACTGGATTAGTGCCCTTTTAAAAATAATAATATAAATATATAATCGGATTAGGTTCGGAGACATATATATCTAAACTCGAACCCACCTCGAACCCACCACAGGTATAGTCTCTAATACCTGAACTCGATATGCGTATCCGAATATTCAGGTACAACCTGCCCCAGTACATGGATTTTCAGGTTAAATTGCTATTCTTAGGTTTATCCGTATTTTGTGGATTTGATTAATTCTCGATTTAATCAGTTATTTTTTAATTTTGAATACCCACTTTAATTTATAGCAATTTTTCCTTATTTTTCTGAAGAAAATTTACTATAAAACTAATACTTTTCTTAAAATTATTATATACGATAATACCACAAAATTAGGCTGAGATTCACTTTTTGTGCTTCATTTTTGTCTTTCATATTCTTTTTTTTTTTTATTAGTTAGTCTGGTTGTGTTTTTATTGGAGAACTTCCATTCCCCCCTCCCTCCTCTTTTTTTTCTTCATTCTCACACAATATCTCTAAGTTATAATTTTAATATGTTCTAAAAGATAATTTTGGTCTAAAACTATTAATTTCCTAAATATTTAATCTAACGGCTACATAAATAACTTTCTAAAAATTGATATTCTTGAGAATTATAATCGACTCAGCCATTTTAGTCAAAATTATGTAATTTTTTAATTATTATTATTACTATTATTATTATTATTATTATTATTATTATTATTATTATTATTATTATTATGTATTTTTGTTATTCGGGGTATGAAATTATATTTCAGTTTCAAGACGAAGTACCCAAACCACATTTAGGTTTTGGCTACATTTTTTTGTCTCCCTAATTTATAACTTAGATTGTTCAAATTTTTGAAGATTGTAGCAAAACTTTGTAAGCGCAAAAAACCTTATAGAACTTTTGTGCTATATATATATATGGAAATCAATCCACGTTTTTTTTTTTTTTTTGTATATTTATAGGTATTGTCTTATTCAATTAAAATTCATCTCACATGTCCTTTTATAGTAAAAATTTAGAGATAAAAAGAACATTAAATAGTCTGTATTTTTTTTACTATTCAAATCATTATAACCGTTGGATCGAAATTCATCTCACATGTCCTTTTATAGTAAAAATTTAGAGATAAAAAGAACATTAAATAGTCTGTATTTTTTTTCTACTATTCAAATCATTATAGCCGTTAGATAAGCGATCCAACGGCTAAAAAAAAAAAAAAACTATAGATAGATCATATGTAGTTTCATTCACACAGTAGATATAGTTACAGTCGCGACACTAGGAAATAAGTTAAATACATCTAACAGCAATTACTTCACTGTCAATATATTCAATACTAATGAACGAAGGTTTTTTCTTTTAACCAACATTATTAACCGATAGGAGAGTTTCCGACGCCTTTGTTTTCATCATTTTAGCAAGCAATTGCAATCTAGTATTTTCGATAATGTTGTCATGACTTCATATCCATATAGTGAGTTCTCTTGATAACTACTTCCATATTTATCTTAAAGTAGTCTTTTAAATGGGGAGACGAGAAAACAAACTCCTTAAATATAGAGGCAAATAAATTATAGTTAATTGTAAAAAAAATACCTTGAAGTTTGAGTATTCTATAATTTTAAACTTGAGATTTAGACTCTGCAAAATAATGTTATAAGATTAAGAATTTGAGAAAATTCATATCATAGACGAATTTTTTGACTACTTTTAGTCAGGAAATGATAATATTATTCTATATCAAAATTGAGCTAGTTCTTATTATTCTATTTAATTTAGAGGGTATTATTGTCTTTTTATTGTTAAAAAAAATTAGAAAAGTCAACACTCGATATCGATTTTTACATATTTTTAATCAAAATTTATTATTTTACAGAGTCCAAATTTCAAAGTTAAAATTACATAACACACAAATCTTAGAATTATCTATTGTTGGTAGTTTTATCACCAAGTGGAGTGCATGTAATGGTGGAGGAGCTCCTTTTACTTGGTTGTCGTTGCTTAGTGGTCAGGGATTCAAAACTAGGTACGCGTAAAGTAAATGTGGGATTAAGTTCCTTAGTCCCGCCCCTTCTTCTATTTATTATGATTTATGAGAAGAGGTAATGGCTAAGTTTGCGAACCCCTAAAAATGAAAAACGCCAACCAGAGCATACTTCTTAGTTGAAATTATTTTCTTAGTTTAAAAAAGGGTGGTTGGTTCTAGTGCCACCCCTCTTTTTTCTTTCCCCACCCTTTTTAAGTTAATCTTTTATATACAAAACTAGCCTTATATAAAATGACATAAATATACACTTATGAATAATACAACATTTTTTTTTATCATACCTCTCTAATATACCAGTAAAAAAGCCATGAATTTTACGACATAAAATTTTATACAATGAAATCTAATCGTAATCATAAAATGAAAGATTACGTAGGACATTAGGCCAAATAAATCTTTAATGATAATTTAATTGTAAATTGGTTGAACGTGTTTCTATTTTTTTTTTTTGTTTTGTTTTTGGTTATATATATATATATAAAGTTGACTTTTAAAAGTATATCTTCCGCATGTTATTGATTTGGTTTAATTTATTATTTTTTTTATAAATCTTTATCTTTAATTATACTTATAAAAATGAAAAATAACATTTAATCTTGTCATAGGTAGCTATAAAATTTCAAATATTTAAATGAGATGATATATATATATATATAAGTTATAAAACATGAAAATATAGCTTTTAATTATTTGAAGATAATAAATACTATTCAATCTTAAAGAAGAAGGATAATACTTGAAGTATCAACTTTTTTATCAAATTTTTAATATCAACACATGTGACATGTGATTTATCACTACTCAACTGGCGATAATGTTTAATCTATTTGTGGTAAGTTTTAACACATCAATTAGATGGTGACAACTTACATGTCATATATATTGGTACAAAAATTGAAATATGTAGTGTTATCCAAAAAAAAAAGAAGAAATTAGAGGTGGGTGGGCAAAGAAATTTTTCATAATGGGTAATTTGGGATTAATGAAAATTTAAAAAGCGTGGGAAAAAAAAATTCTAAAATTTTAAAACTTTTTGAGGATTATTTAAATAAAGGGTGAAGAAAGAAAATATGGGATAGGAATAGAACTACCTAAAAAAGATAAAAGTAAATAAACTGGCTGTAACATATTGGCCGTGGCTTACGATGAAATTACAAAAAGCCCTTATACCCATAGTATTATTGTGGGCGTTACCTTATATAACATAAGCCATCCTGCACATTCATCACCATGTCGACATAAGTAAAGCTTCGAACTTCTTCTCCTCATTCCAACCAAAACGACACCAGTTTTAACTTGACTTGTACGCTTTTACGACATTTTTGATCCCCTTTTGCGTCGCCGGAATATCCCACCGGAGTATCGGAGTTCTGGCATTCACCGCCGGATAAGAAGAAGAAGAAGATGAAGATCAACGTCAACTCCAAAGCTCGGAAAGTCGAGGTCGATAATCGATTTTCTCTTCGCCAGTATTACCGGATCGCCGATAATCTCCTCAAACAGGTTCCGCTTTATCGCTCTTTTCTCTCTGTATCTGCAATTAGGGTTTGTATCAATCCTTGATTCTTAGCATTGTTTCTCTTTAGGATTTGACATCTACGGCGTCAAACCCTGCGTTTCATGCCAATATTACGTTTTTATTTTTTGAAATTAATGTTATTGGAACTCTATAATTCCTTCATGGGCAACTGCATATGGTTTTCATAGCAATTGGGTTTCTGTATTTCAAGCCAAAGAGACGATTTTTGAGTACATGGATGCACTGTATTCTTCTACAGCAGCTCTTTTTGTAGCCTATTAACATTATTATATTGGAAGTCATGGACAACTGTATATGTTTTTCCTCGCAACTGGGTTTCTGTGTTTGAGGCCAAAATTTTAAAAGAGAAGATTTTTCAGTCCATGAATACATTGTATTCATCTACGGCAGCTCTTCTGGTGTTCAAATTGAGTTTATTAATATTATTCTTTATGTTCAGGCTGATGTATACAGAGAGGAGAAGAATCTTGTAGATTTGTATGTCATGCTTCTAAGATTTTCAAGGTATGGAAAAGAAATGTTGAAATAGCTGTTTACACGTTTTGTGCAAAAAGCTTATGTTGTTTTGTTGATTTTGACAATGTTATGTTCATAGTTTGGTGACTGAGACTATACCGTATCATCGAGATTACCAGGTTGTCCTCCCAAAAGAAAGAATCTTATACAAGAAGGTAAGTAATATCATTTTTTCCAGTTATTGTTTTTCACATGTTCAATATGGGTTAACATGAACTGATTTGACTTTCGTTGTGTCATCACAGAAATTGTTGAATGTACTAGATGAGCTTGAATCTTTAAAGCCAGAAGTCAATCGTATAGTGAGAGAACTTAATGAGGCACATTCCAAAGATCAGTTGTTGCAGCTTGATGGTCCAGAAAGGACTTCATATGATTCCCAGACATCTCTACAATGGCCTTCTGAGAACAAACAATTGTCAACCATCAATGTTAAGCAGGTAAATATTTTCATGTTAGTTGCTTCTTTTGGCAATAAAGCACTTGGGAAGATTTAGTGATAAATAATCTTAGTTTGTTATATGCTCTTTGTTCTGTTGTGATTATAAAGTTTGTGGGAAATTTATATGTTTCAGTTTGTTCTGTCGTTTTTTCCTGCTTTATGATGTAGATTTTAATTTTATCTTGACATTTTGCTGCAGCCTACCAGCATGGCTTCGCAGTCTTCATGGAGGTATAACAATGGTCACTCTTCGGTTTCATACAATTCAATGCCAATTGACAAGCAGTTCCAAAAGCTGTGAGTATATTCCTAGTTTAATCATAGAATATAAATGTATTATTCAATGAATATTAGCCATCGCTTTTTGGAATTTGTACATATATGGATTTTGGTCATTTTGCTTCTTCATGTTTCTTTGATTTGTAGTACGTGGGAAGTGAATGAGTATATAGTGTTAGGTATAGTTTTTTATTCTAGCTTCTTTCACATTAAGTATAGGGTGTTAGTCATAAAATAATGTGTAGTTTTTATGCTTCTGAACTACTTTCTAATTCTTCTCTTGGCAGGGTCTTTCCTTGAATACTTTTTAAAATTATAAATACCTAACATGTTCTCCTGGAATTGTACAGATCCGTTAAAGTAAGTTATCCAAATAAGGAGACTTTATCTAGACATTCATTTTTAGGTCCAAATGGTCTGCGAGGCCAGTGGCTTGGCCCCAGTGCGGAGACTAAGGTAATTTTTTTTGGCTTTAAACTTGTTTTTCAGTTAAATTTTAACTGACTATATTAATGGGTCAATGCATCTCTGCAATACAGGTTCGGTATCCAAGCAGTACAGACTTAACACCCACTGAAATTCCTATAGATTCAGGGTTAGAGTCTGCAACTCTACCATTTAGTTCCTCTGCCTGTATTTATGTCTGCTTGCATGCTTTGGTTTTACATTTTATCACATCAAGAAATAATAAGTTTATAACTAATTTCGAAGATCAAATACCCTTTACTTATTGTGATCTAGTTAAATGGTGGCTGCTTATAACAAGTTCTACTTTTTGTCATCCTATGGTAAAAAGGCTGAATCAGGCTGGACAATATGATATTGTGGCAGTAAAAGATGGCAATTCAGGAGAAAATCTATCTACAATGGATGCAATACTCTCCTTAGATGATGGCAGATGGCTACATCCTACTGAGGATTCGCGTCCTCCATTATTAGATGAAGCAAGGGAGGATCTTTTCCAGTTTAGCAATATCCATCAACCTTGCCCACCCCCGGTTCTTGCTCGAGTGCAGCAGGATATTGCACCAATTCCTCCATCAAAAGTTGCAGATCCAAGACCTGGACCTGCAAAACCTTCTCAGGATGGCTTGCCAGATTCTAATTCTTATCAACATCTACATGTTGTAGGGCCCCTATGCTGTTATTTTTTTTCCCCTATTTAACTGCAAATACATTATCCTCGTCTTTGGTGGCTTATGTTCTTCATGACTGTTTCTATTTCATTGCTTAGATACCGTGCTTCTAATTTAATGCTATTGCATTTGGAATGTGTACTTTGCAGCCTGTAAGATTGATGGAAGACTTCTTGCGATTAGCTCGAGCAAACACCCAAAAAAATTTAGAGACATGTGGTGTTCTTGCAGGTTCACTGGTAAGAAGAAACTATTTTCTTTCTTTCTTTCATTTTTTTCTGGGCCTCTCAAAGAAGATGATACTGTTTGCTAAGAGAATAATGAAGCTTCTAGGGAGTACAAAACTGAAGTGCTTGGGTGCTTACGGTTTCTCTTTCTTGTGGATGTAGAAAAACAGGGTTTTTCACATTACTACTCTCATAGTCCCTAAGCAAGAGTCGACTTCTGATTCGGTAAGCAAATTCACCTCTAGACTTATACATTGCTATTTTCGGTTCAACGTTTTGTTTCCTTCTCTTTACCATGTCCTTTTTCCTTACTAGATGCTAGTAAGGCTACATTTCAGCCTTCAGGCTTTCATATTAAACTGTTGTTTCTATTCCTAAAAGAAGAAATTAATGAATGTGCTTTCACCCTTGGAAAAATCTTGTTTACAATTTACACTAAATCAGTAATGCAGACAATTTCAATAAAGTGAATAATACTGCAACAAATGTTGAGTACATAAGCTAGTCTTTTCTTTCCTTTCTTAATTTACAGAAGCAGGTTTTAAAATTTTTTGCATTTTTCTATATGGTTTTGACAAGCTGGGTTCCTTCTATTTCAGTGTCAAACATTGAATGAGGAAGAAATTTTTGAAGTTCAAGACAGATTATCTCTTTTTCCTCTTGGATGGATTCATGTAAGTTTTGTGAGGCTAGAATGGCACTTAACTTTTAATATTGGTGCTCTCACTCTGTATGGGTATAACTACAACATATGTATGTATTTATGATTTGATTTGTGTATGTACACAAAGCTTCTCCTGGTGAGAGGTATTCTATCGTGGTACTCATAGTAAAAGAGAAATGATAACAAAATAAACTAGCAGCAGCCAGTTGAGAGAGTAAGAATGAAGACGATCTTTGGAAAACAATCCTGAATGTTTGGTCTTCTTGAGGAAAATACTACTGAAATTGCGTAATAACTGTATTAGTTTTCTTCATAACCATCTGTTTTCCATGAACATTATTCTTTTATCTACACAGCTGTTTTTCTTGCCTATTAAATCTCTGTCCCTTGATATTATTTTGATTTTTTTTTTTCCCCAGACACACCCAACACAGACCTGTTTCATGTCATCTGTTGACCTGCACACTCATTACTCATACCAGGTAACGTATTCTTTTTGGTTTATTGTATAAGTATACACGTGCATATATATATATAATGTATGTGTGCATTTATAGTTTTGTTTTGGGTACAAAGTTTGTGGAAGTCGTTACTCATTGTAGATCGAATGAAACGGCTTCTTTTTGGCACCAAGGTTAAAAGCATACGTTTTTCTTCTTTATCCATTAATTGATAATAATGCAGCAGTTTAACATGTCAGATAATTTAAGACACATTATAAATGGAAGTCTTGGGGGTGTACTTGTACTGCGTAGAAGATATGTGAAAACTAGGAAAGTTTAGTTCTTGGAGTAATTAGAGAATCTCTAATACGAGTTATGGTGAAATTAACCTAGATTGTCATTAGTATTGCTGAGATATTTGGATAAGCAATCCAAATTCTTATGGATGTAGTAAAGATTAATTTTAGTTACAGCATGTGGCCTTCAGCTGATTTGATGTCCTGTATTATCAGGTTTCCTATTGCATTTTATCTAGTACTCTGCTAAAAAGATTGTTTTTTTTTTTCTTTTTTTCCATATTCAGATTATGTTACCAGAAGCAATTGCTATTGTTATGGCCCCAACAGACGAATCTAGGCAAGTTTTCATTTCAATTGCTATTGTTCGCTGACGGGAATTTCTGACTGCTAAACTGAATTGTATATTGATGTTTTAAAATTGACTTTGCAGCCAATAGTGTTTCCCTGTTACCTTTTCAAATTGTAATTTATGCCAACAAGCACTCCTGTCAAGAGTAGTAATGTAATCTTTAATTCCGTGGCATAAGCAACAGTTTAATTTCACCCCTGTAAAATGTGGAGAGAACCATAGAATAGTTCTTGGAGAATTGAGAAGAAGCTAAAACGTGTGGCAATATGGTGACCACTGGGATTTGGTGTGGTGTTTTCATTTGGCAAATGTAGTTGTCAAGTAAAACGTTTTAGAGATTAAGATGATACAAATGGAAAAGCATTTATTATTTATTCGCTTGCTATAATTATATAATCATCTTTCTAACAAATCTCCTATTCCACTGCAGTCCACACGGCATATTCCATTTGTCAGACCCAGGTGGGGTGTCTGTAATTCGTAACTGTCAGCAACGTGGGTTTCATCCCCATGAGGAGCCTTCAGATGGAACCACAATTTATGAGCACTGTTCTCATGTCTTCATGAATCCCAATATCAAGTTTGATGTTGTTGATCTGCGGTGAGTTTTTGACTGCTAAAGTAACCTACTGAGAAGATTATTTTCAGAAAGAAGGTATATATATGAACATCAGCCATAGATCTGCGTTTTACCTCACAAAAATACTGTAAATTCAACTGGATTCTGAGTAGAAAACTTGATGGAGATGGAACATTTCTCTATTGTGTATATTGATTACCAGGTTGCTATTACCTGTCGGCCTTGCCAAACTCACAATTTACATAATGAGATTCGAGAGGTGAATATAAATTATGTACTTATGTATTGAAGTTATTAGCAGATTTAGTAAATTCTTGTCACACATTCTTCTTATGCCTAACACTGGATTGACTTAGAAGGTTTCTTATGCATGTAAAGGTCCAAACTATGCTTTGTCTCTCCTAAGGGTTGAGTCTAACGTGGCGTGCCCACTCTATAATTAATACTCTTGGTTGGATCAAAGCTGGAAAGGCCATTCCTTTGATTGGCTTTAATGCCTAGTTTAGTGGTTGTTGAGCAAATAAATGAGTTTCTAGAGGAAGGGTGCGAGTTAGTCATATTTCATGGTGATGTTATGTCACTCTCTCTCACAAAACTGGACCACATTGGTTTTCTGAAAAGCTGATTATGAAGACATTTTGTTAGAACATTGATGGTGTCCCAGTACCCATACTGCAAGTTGGTGACCAAATATATTGAGAGTCTACCGTACAACTTGTGTGACCTCTTGCGGTCTATGCATACCAGCAGTCGATTTTTGAATATTTCGTGTTGTATTATACGCTGAGAATTCTTAGCAGCAAAAGAGGAGAAGTTGATGAGGTGTGTGATGTCGTTTTTACATAATTATTCGAATTGGACTATAAACTGTTGGATAAATCACATCTCAATTGAGAGAAGGATCAGCCCAGAAACCTCCTATAATAGATAAAAGTAAACAGTGACAAGTTTTAGGCCACAAAAGAATAACTTGCATCCATCTCAATCAAAAAAGTCAAGCGGTCATGTAACAAGGACGATGAATTAGAAAAGTGGTTGTATAAGAATTTTAAATATTGGATGGTGAATTAGAAGTGGTAAAGAAACAAGTTTTTTAAACTGGAAATGTTATCCTATGAGTATTGAATATAGTCAGAGCAGGGGTGGTTATTAACTGCTGCGTGTGTGCTTGGAAATGGAGAAGTATGGAAAGCAATTACTGCTGTCATGGAACCGCGTAATGGTGGTGGTGGTGGTGGTGCCGCCGATGGTTCACGGCTATTGGTATTCTCTCTCTCTAAACAACTTGGCCTTTCGTATTTTTGAATAGCTATTACATAAATATATATATAGGTATATACGTGTCATGTATATAGTAGACGTATGTAAGTAAGCAAGTTGGGATATGTGAATCTTTGCTGTCTTAAACAATGCACGTGATCCAATTTAATGTTCGCCAATAATGACATTGACATTCCACGACGCTATTACTAATCACACGTAAAAACTTTTTTCGCTCTTTTCAACTATTAAAACTTTAAAAGTACCCTTATTTAGCTTTGCTTAGTTAAAGATGAGAGAATTCTTCATGAGAGTGAACTGACCACAACTGGTCATTTTTATGAAGCACCCTTTTTTTATTAGCTAATAAAAAAGGATGAGTCAGATCCTATGAACGTGCGCAAAAGAGGGTGTTGTTATTGCCTTTGAATGATTTAATAAATACGATTTTAAATACACAACTTAAAAGTTCATAAAAATTAAGATGGGAGAGGAACTGAGTTAGCTGATCAATGAACGACTTGTTTAGAAGATTTTGGCTTCTAGTGGATACAAGAGAACGGTGAATGAACTGTAGGTGGTCCAACTTTGAGGGGGGGGGGGGGGGGGGGGAATCCCTTGAAATTAAAAAAATTCATGCAATATTTAATGCGAAATTAGTTTATATTAAAAGGGCTTTTATTGGTATTTCATTAGCTAGCCTCAAAGTTAGATATGAAAACAAAAGCATTGACGTCTTGCATAAAGTCTGTGTTTTCAATCCCCCATTTTTGTTTTCTCGTAGCAGCTCAAAACATTCCTTTTGTCCCTTAAGCATATGTCTCTTTCATCGTTGTTGGAAAATTTGTGGACCTATAATATATTAAATCTCATCATTAAATATAAACTTGAGACACTCTTCCCTTTTCCCACTTTTTCAATATATTTTGTCGACTTTTGAAAAACTCCCTTTAAGTTTCATATAGGTAACTGTTAAAGCTCATAACATTTACGGTATATGTGTGTGTGTGTATATATATATATATATATAAAATAGAGTGGTGGTCTCCAATATTTGTGTTGTTCGTGGGGTATTATGAGCCACTGCTAATACCATCGTGTTGTGTCATATTCACCCATATATTTAACACATATACGTATACACATATATAATTCTGTCTCTCTTTATAAATTTTGGAGATCACAATAAGCTTTTCAACTGTCTCTGTCTTTCTCACTTGTCTCAAAGAGTCAAAAAAGGTCCATAGAGATGGGAAGAGCACCATGTTGTGAGAAGCTGGGGTTAAAGAAAGGAAGATGGACAACTGAAGAAGATGAAATTTTGACCAAGTACATTCAAGCCCATGGAGAAGGCTCTTGGAGATCTTTACCCAAGAATGCAGGTATGCATTTGTATATTTACTGAAAAGAAAAAAAAGCCTTTTCTTTATATATGTATATATATATATATGCAAATATGTATATATGATGCTTACAGAGTACTTATGGGGACATGGGGTCTTCATATTATCTGATATATGTAAATGTCTGCATATGTATTGTTTTAAAGGGTTGCTTAGGTGTGGCAAGAGTTGCAGATTGAGATGGATAAATTATCTGAGAACTGACTTGAAGAGGGGGAATATCACTGCAGAGGAGGAGGAAACCATTGTCAAGTTGCACAACGCTCTTGGTAATAGGTATGTTTTGTCTTTCAACGTGTGTATGTATAATACATATACATATATGCATTAGTCTTTTTCCTGAATCTTGTGTATATAGCTAGCTAGAAACATGCAGGTTTCTATATGTTGTCTTCACAAAAAGATGTATAAACCGTTTCAGTGCAAGAGCTAGTAATAATGAATAAGAATACTGTGTGAAACAGTTATTCTTAGATGAAACTTGGTACTTTATAAGCTTCCACTATTGAAAGATCACCTGATACAGTTCTTTGAAATTTATTTGAATCATATATTCCTGTGAGCAATCTTTGAGTTGAAAATAAAAAACAAGAAGAGTTAACCAGTGACCCACTAATGTAAGAACCACTTATTAGAGTTGCAGCCCTTTTGGGTAAGGTAAGAAGAAAGTTTCTTCACACAGTAAGCATTTTCAGATTCCTTTCCCATCTTCTTGGTTGAAAAATGAAGAGTTGACATCATCTTGGTTTTGCTAGCTATTGAGACCTTTTTGGAGTATTAATTAAAAGCTTTTGTTATCCTCTAGCAATCCGCCATCAGTCATCTACTAATTATTTCAGCAATTATAGCTAGTTAGGACCGCAGCCAGAATATGGACTTGGCCTTAGTGATACCACACAATACTATGGTAGTTACTTTTTAGTATATGCTCATTTTTAGAAACTTTAATTATCACTTAATTATAAGTTTACTTGAATGGCCTTGATGGGCAGTTTTATAACTTCTTAATCTTGAAGGTGGTCATTGATAGCTGAGCATCTACCTGGACGGACGGATAATGAGATTAAAAACTATTGGAACTCTCATTTGAGTCGAAAAATTTACACTTTCAGCAAGCAGCTGGCAATGGAATCTTCCTCCCCGACCATCATCAATAATGTGGCGAAGTTAGCTTCAGTTAGCAACAGAAGAGGTGGCCGAAGTCGAACAAGCCGATCATCTGCGAAAAAGAACAAGAATACAAACCAAAACCTGGCTGCGAAAACATCTCCAGAAAAGCCTGAGATGGATGTTACTACAGCTGATCATGATGTGCAGGTGGTCCTACTTGAATCATCATCATCATCAGCTTCAGACAAACCAAGTAGTAGTAGTGCTACTCTTCTACCTTGTCCCATTCAAGGAGTCGAAAAGAGCCAATCCTTCGGAGCAAAACAAGAGGAGGAAGGGTCCCAAAGGAGAGAGACAGAGGAGTTATTGGGACCAAACGAGTGGCTAGATAGAGAAGTGATGCGCCTTAGTTATGTCCTCGAAGATAGGGCCTTGGACAGGCCAAGTGGGAATGAAAACATGGCCCTTGAGGAGCAGAGGGAGAACGAGAAAACGACAAGCGTTTTGAATGCTGAAGCAAGGGAGAGTAGTAGTACTGCTGAGCTGAGTGGGGAATGGCACACTTGCACCTCTTCTGCAATTAACAATAATTCTGGATTTGATGACGATGGAACATGGCTTAGTTGGAACTGGGAAGAATATGTTGAAACCCATAACAATAATTATAATAGCACTAACAATGATAATAATGAAATATGGGGTGAGTACCTGTCCGATCAAGAGGGGGAGAGAGTGTTTTCTTTATGGGAAACTGGTAATTTTGAAGGACATGGTCGGAATTGACCTCACAAGAAAACTAGTCTTCAGCTTGTGGTAGAACAAGTTATACTCGAATTTAAGAAATACTTTTATTTTTTGTTAATTGGAAGAAATTCGTTACTCGATCGAAAAAGGTTAACCAGCTTTTGGAGATGCAGAGGTACTTATGTAACTCCTAATGACCCTGTAGGAGTTTAAAAGGAGAATGTGCAATTGAATCCATTAGAATTTTCCTCCTGTCTGTTCTTTGATCACTGCTATATTTATTCTCTGAAATCTAATATTTTTTTTTTTTCACTTCTTATTTGGTCTTTAGTCTCTAGTTCTAGTATGTTAACATGTCTCTATCATGATAGATTTCAACTTTTGATAGCTGATTCCGATTTGTCCTTCTCAATGGCTCATGAAAATTGACACCACCTTCTGTTTGTGTGGACTATTATGTTGTTTGAAGAAAACTACAAGGAGAAAGATGCAGAGAAACCCACCTTGGAACACCAAAAATGAGAGAAAGCGACTATGGCAAGCCCTATGAAAGACATATATACATTGACACTTTTATGATTGGCCTCTTTCAAAAACCTTATTTCTCTTGTTGATTATGTCTGGTAACATTGATTGGTGTATAGGATTTTCACCAAAAAAAGAAAATAATAAAATAAAATGTGTATATGTTTTCCACTTTCCATATGATAGAAAGTCAGTATGATATGCCTAATGAAGGCCAAGTAAAATTTGGCCGTTATGCTTTACCTCCCAAGTTTTCGTCAAAGTAGCATATTAGCTTATTAGATGTTTTGGTAATATTAATCTTAGACTTATATGGTGAAGGAACAGTTCAGTTTCATCACCATATAGATTAATCAATCATGTTTGAGAGTAAATAAAGGCTGCACTGGGGTAATTTATAAAAAACAAATTTTCCAATTAACACCGACTTTGAAAGGAATTGAAGCAGTAAAAAAGGGTACTTCAAAATAATCTAATCACAAAGATACATCAATAACTCAGAGTTACAATATCAAGAATCCAAAACTTACAAGATCCGCAAGAGAGTGAAAACTTACATTTGTTGGGGGTAACCGGGTAGTAAGACTAGCAATAGTTATGGCATTAAAATTGCACCATATCAGAAAGCATTTCTTCAATTAATGAATCAAATATTTGAGCCTCAACCTCTACCGCCAATTCAAATTCATCGACTTCAAAGTCCAGCCACCTCCCATATTGACTGCTCATGTCCTTGTCCACAAGCTCATCCACCATTGAATCTCCCAAGCTTTCCCAACCTGAAATTTCCTTGTAGACTTCTTCAGCCAACCACTCCTTCCTTCTCACCATTGCTACTCCTTTTGCCCACATTCTGAACCCCCCACCCACACAATGCCTGTATCTCAAGTCCAGGCATTCGCCAACACAATCAAACAATACCTTCCTTCTCACCCTAGACTCACTACTATCACTTTCAAATGATCCTTTTCTACTCTCCAACAAATTGAAGAGATGAGGGTTTATGATATCACGGGAGCGGCCCAATGCAAAGTCCTTAAACATTAACTCCACAGTACACAATATCTTCTTGACATATTCTAGTTCCCACTCTGTAGTTGAAAGATCTGTCTTTATTAATGCAGTCGCAGGCTTTCTGGCTAAAGTGCTAGTAGATGTAGAGGAGGCTGAATCTGACAAATCAGTATCAGCTTCTAGCAGGTGGAACTTTTTCAAGAAACTCAAACTACTAACTTCCTGAGCTTGAACAGATGAACACAACTTGCTTCCTGAAAATAAATTTTCGAGTGCTTTAGTAATCTGAGAGAAACATGCTTTGCAAGTACAAAACATCTAAAATATAGTTTACTTAATATGAACAACTTTATAAAGAATAAAAATCTACTATGTGCGGCTTATACCTTCTGTACTATTACTATCTGTAGTAATTGAAGAGTCACAACTTTCATTTGAAAATGAAGATTCTAGGATAGAGACTGGACTAGGATGCCGTCCATTGTGCAACTTTCGAGCTTCTAAATGACTGCTGCAGCTATACTCATCCATCTCATTGACTCCCTGAAAACATTATTTTTATTTCAGCAATCGGATTATATGGTGCAAAAGTATGCTGATTATAATTAATAGCCCGTGCTATATTGTAAATATTGATAACTGACCGAAGTATGCGTGCTTGAACATAAAGGGTAAACTTGCTAAAATCTTAATAAAAGAAACTTGATCAGATTTGAAGAGGAAAACAAGTCGAAATTGTAAAGTAGGATTGATCAGGACAATATACCTGAAGTTTCTGTTTAAGACTGGACATCGGAGGATGATTGGTGGAAAACTCAAAGTCAAATTGGCCACCAAATCTGTCTTTAAACAAAAACTGTTGGTCTTTTTGCTCATTTATCCTTGGTGTAGGTATAATGTTTTCCAAATGTGAACCAGAACTTGAAGCTGAGCCTCCTTTGACAGAGTCACGGCTAGAAGACTCGAGCCCAAAAGTTAGCTCCCTTAACTTTTCTTCTAAAAGCATACTCAAAGCATCACCACCTATGACATTGCATCCCAGTGAAGATAATTTCATACTGTCCGAGTCAAGCAACATCCTTTTACCTTGGTGATCCATGGAAAAACCATTTTTTCTCTGTCCAACCTGACCGGAGATCTCAGAACCAGGCAGTGATCTTGTAAGTGGGGCTGTGAATGTAAATGAAACAACATCCATGCCTTTCCTTCGGCTGTCTACAGCCCAATTGTGACAACCATCAATTACAGGAGTAGATTTTATGGGCTTCTGATTTTTGGCATTCAAACTTTGGTCATCACTCTGGGTTTTGTTGAAATGAAGATCCCTATCTATTGATCGTTTCTTTCTAGGGACATTCCTAGAACTAGAATAAGGAAGTTCCTTTTCACCATCCACTGTCAAGCTTGACTTCCTGGATCCTACTTTTGAGTTCCCACTACTTCTGTTCAAGCTTTTTTGACGCCCTGAAGAAGAATCCCGGGAAAGTAGTTTCCTACCCTGTGAGTTGGAAACCAGGGGCTTTGAAAGTGAATTATCATTATCAATTAGGCAATTCTGTTTCTGATTATTTTGCCTCAGAACACCGGAAGAATTTTGCATTAATGGTTTCTTAGGCAAATTTTTTTGAGTATTCTGTTGGCTCCGAAAGGTCGGACTTGACTTAAGCTCACTCTGTTGTCTCTGGGTCACTTCACTCCTAGAGCTACTTAAATTCAGGCCTTCTCTTCTCTGAACATTGACCTTGGCTTGGATAGCAAGAGAAATGGACTTTCCTTTATTCTTTAAACCAGAAGAACCTTCTTCTTTTTCAGGAGACATCCTGAAAGATGTATCAACAGATCCATTCCAGCTCTTGTTCAAAGATTGTCCCTTAAGATACTTGGCAGCGTTTGACTCAACTGGTCTTTGAGAAGCTTCAGAAAGCCTGGGTGTTCTATGAGAAGCTGCTACTTTCTGTTTTAGGTCTTGTACTTTCAAGGTAGCCGAAGAAGAACCCATCAAAGGAATTTTTTGTGAGGCCTCCACCTTTTCTTTAAGAGCCTGAACCTTCAAGGGTGTTGAAGAAGACCCTACTAGAGGCACTTTGGCTTTAGCAGTAGCTTGAGGTCCAGGCTCAATAATTTTTGCTGCAGCTTCCATTATGTGAGCCACATTATTACTCGAAACAAAGCCAGGACTCTTGATAGGAGACAAAAGTTTATGGTGTGTTACTGGAATTGACTTGGCAGATTTGGGGGGCAAAACTTCAGTTTGGAACTTCTCAAATGGCCTGCTTAGTGTTTTCTTGGGCTTTGACTCAACAAAATTCCTGGAATTTTGGCTTTCAACCTTTCTAAGCATATCCCCTGAACACATCATTTGATGGTCATGGTAATATTCAAAGTTTTTCTTGTGGTAATGAGCATCTTGAAGAGATTGTGTATCAAAGTATGGGGAAGAATAGGGCTCCTGAAAATTGGAAGTGGGCAAAGAGTTTAATCCCATTAGCCTGGCTACTACACTAGGAGCTCTAATTCCACATCCCTCTTCATCTGTAACTGATGAAGCACAACTGTAATCACTACTGGCTTTAAAGCTTGTCCCTGCTCCAGTTTCATCTTCATCTAACTGTGAAGTAAAGAAGCAGAGATTATCTTAGATTCAATCCCATATCATACTTAGTAATGTAATAAAGAAACTAATAGAAAAATGATAGCTAAAATCCCACCATTGATAGCCGTGTTGTTGGCAAGTTCCCATCACTTTTCTTTACCTGCTTTGATTGCTCTGAAAAAAACAAAGGAAAGGTTACAACCTAAAACCATCATGAAGTACCAAGATTAAGACAATAATAATGAAAGGAAACAAACAAATGGTGTAAAATGCAGATGCGATAGGATCGTACCTGGTAAATCCAACTTGTTTGAGAATAACTTTTTCCGAGATTTTGCAGTCCAGTCAAAGAGATGAAAGAAACCACCAACGCCATTTTTCGAACCTTCTTTCTCAAACCCCATGTCTGCTGATGCAGAAACAAAACTACTTTAACATTTCTCCTTTAAGGAAACTTAAAGAAACATTCTGTTCAACCAGCAAAATCTATCTGCAACTGGATCCAATAAAAGATTAACATCATAAATCTCTAATTCTATTAGCGTATGCTAAACCATTTCTTCAAAATTTTAGCAGTCGAAATGTTCGCATCGAATTCTTTTAAAAGAGACAACTTAATTCCTTTATATAAGAAGTCAATCATTGACCCTGTTCAAGTATTATATGACATTATGATTAAACTCTACCAAAATATCTCTTCCTCTCTCAAATAAGGCCAATTTTAACTTCAAGCACAAAACTTTCTTAATCATTCAACATTGCACTAACCCATTAAGTTTGCATCTTCTATGCACCCAAGAATGTCACAATGCATTACTAAAATATAGTTCTACAAAACATAAAAAATTCAAGTAAACTACGCAAATGTACCAGACACACAGAAAAGAAGTCTCAATAACAATGTAACGATCAAACTAAAGCTACTATTTTCCCAAATTTTCTCGGTAACCAATCAGACCTCAAATACCAAAACAGAAACTTAACTTAAGCTGATGATCCCACAAATCCAAAACCCAAAAAAAAAAAAAAAAAAAAATCATAAAACACCAATCTAGTAACAAAAAAGTTAAAAACCCAGAAAGGAAAAAGCAAAATACTTACGTGAAATCAGGGGGCAAAGCCAGCTAACTCGTCTGTATCACCTATAAATGCACCAAAAAACTCTCGAGTGAGAGTGCTAAATTTTCAAAGACAGAGAGAGCCCAACAATTAAAATCGATAGACGATCTGAACCCACTTATCAAAATAGAGATTTTTTTAGAGAGAGAGAGGAGAGAGAGAGTCTCTCACTGTGTGTATAGTAGAGAGAAAGAATGTGAGGCCTGGTTAGTTCAAGCAATAAATGGGAGACATAGAATGAATTATGTTTTAATTTAATTTATTTATTTGGAATAAATAAAATAAAATAAGTTTGAAAAATAGTTATTGCAAGAAAAGGTTTTAAATAAAAAAAGGCTATAACGTCTCTTTGGAGAGGGGCTTCATTTCAAATTTCCAAACGGGACTTCAGGGGGTGGGGGTGGTCCTCCAGATCCTGATAAAGCTACCTTTGTTTTACGTTTGTTTGGCTGACTGTGCAATTAAATTGAGACACGTGTTGCCGAGCTGATTTTTGGCTTGTCTGTTTGCCGCCGTCGTCAGCGGCCTAAATTTTAGGGAGCAAAGTTGTCGTTTGTTAGTTTTCTTTTCTTTCTTTTTTTTTTCCCATTTAATTACTAAACGACGCGTCTTGATATAAAGACATGTCGTTGCTGGTCCATGTGGAAATAAAATGTCGTTTCGGAATCGTTGTTGTTTAGTTTGGCAGACTCTCACAAACAATATCGTATGAGACGAGATGTCGTTTACATTTTTTTTTTTTTTGGCTTGAATTTGTCATTCCAGGGTGATGACGATGTTTCGTTTGGATGAGATATAGTTTGCTGATAAAGTTGAGACGACTTGTCGTTTTTATCTTTATAGCGAACCACATTTTTTTTTCCCCCGAAATAGAGCGAACCACATTTCGGTTTGTCAAATGAATGTCGTTTATATGTACCAGTAGCAGATTAAGATTTTTCTTCTCCATTTCCTAGTGGAACGCATCGTCTTTATTAACTGAAACGACATTCGTGTATAGCTAGCTATAAATATAAGGGTTCATATCATTACTAGTCCATTAATAGTTCCTCTCTCCACTTCTTTTTTTAAGAGTTCACTTTTTTTTTTTAAAATAAAAAAGAAAAAAAGGATATACCATCGCCAGGCAGGCTAATACCTTTACCAAATTGTATATAATCGACTAATTGCTTATTTCATAATTTCAACAAAAAAGAAAAATGCCATATATCAAAAAACAACATATTCGACTCGGAACTAATAAATAGTAGTGTTATTTTTCATAATATATGTGAATAAATATATGTTCAAGTTTAATTAAGACATATACGAATCATCAACTTAAAGTTAAACCAGGGGCAAAAAATAAAAAGACAAGAGAAATAAATAAATTACTCTGGCCTAAAGATTAGAGAAGTACTTTTTACGTACGAATTTCCAGCTGATGACTCACAAAGTTCGGGCCGGACAGCTTCATTGTTGATGAACACAATACTCAGAAAATCAGAAAAAGCGATCGAGGAGAATAATAATCATATATCATCTTTCATGATTTTCAAGATACCAAATTAAAGATCATTAAAAATTTGTTTTAAAAGAATAAACTAACACAACATATAATTGTAACGACATTATCATATATAAAGAAGACTTAAAAATAATTTCCTAGCTAGTACGAGTGCATTAATAGAAATTAATAAATCTATTAATAAATGTATATTTGCATATTATTATTAGCTTAAATATTAATACTAAGCTAGCTAGCTAGCTAGGTTGCAATATGAAGAAGCGCATAGCATTTGGCCTTAAACCAACGAAACCCTTTCCTTAATTTGCTCTCAACAGCGTATGCCTTGTACCTTGCAACCCGTCGTCGTCTCTTCAATTCCGGCAGCTGATGATGATCATGATAATAACGATGATCCGACGGCGTGGATGATCCCCGTGGCCGCCACGAATATTGCGACGACGACGATGCAAAAGCAGGCGGCCGCCGCGTCGATGAATCCTTCCCCGCCGTTACTACTATTGACGATGATCTGCGACCAGAATTTCTAGCCATAATTAATATGTTAATTGATTATATATATAAGAATTGTAAGTATAGTGAATATCAATATTTGAATATGATGATGATCTCTTTAATTTGTTGGAATTTTTTTGTTGTGGGTATGAGGGATTTTAAATAGAAAAAAGAGTGTGGTTAAAATATATTACAACAACCTAGTTTGGCTATTTGAGGAGGTGACGAGGATACAGCAAGAGAATATTTGAAGTTTACATATTTTGGAGGAAAAATGAAAAACAAAAGCGTTTTGATGATGATGATCGATGGTGATCAAGCTGGCTTTTAATTTCCAGCAAATTAAGACTTTTTTTTTGCTGGAAAAAAAATTAGGTTTTTCCAGCAAAGACCTAATTAATTATGGCATGGTATGTAGTAGTAATAGTAAACTTACCTGACCTATTTATATGAATTATATAATAAAATTGTTATATATGCATGACAAGCTAGCTAGGCTCCGATGAGCCGATTTCAGCAAATTAATTTTTAACTAATATTCAGCTTGAAATGCTAAATCGATCATAGTTGCCTACTCGTTTTTTCAGAGAACAAGTAGCAATTATAACTATATATATGTATATATCTTGTACGTAATTTATTTTTTTATGTTGTTTTATAATTAGTCTAATTAGCTAATGGGGGATACGTACAGATAAAATTGGCAGCTAATCCTTTCTAAATTTTTATACCGTTAGACATGCATATATTATGCAACTTAGTTTGTTCTTAATAATTAGTTTATAATATTTTGGCAATTTTTTTGGACTTGTAGTATTAGAATATATATATATATATGCAATTAGATAAGTATCAATTATTTTAATAAATTATAGTCCATTAGAAACTAATTTACAATTTTTGAGAAAAAATTCATGTGACCCCCCAACTAATTGAGCTCATGGCCGGGAAAAACCGCCACCATTGATTTTGTTGTGAATTCATATTATAAATCAAAGTACTTACTAATCCTATAAAGAATTATGCATGTGAAAATGTTTATCGAAGAACTATATATAGCGTGTCAGACGAAGTAAAGTTTATGGAGAATACTCAAGTCTTATTAACTACCTATATAATGAGCTATATATATAATACATATCTAACCCTAAAGATAGATAGAGAGAGAACAATATGCACGGAGATTTACCTTAACGTTCAAGGAGAAAAACAGAAAGGAAGAAAAATAAAGATTAATTGAGGCAGAGATCGTGAGATCATATATTATGGAATAAGATCATGATCAAGTGATCATAGCTAAACGTACGACGTGTACTTGTATTTATAAGGTAGGTTAATAATTAGAGGGCGCCAGCCTCAGGTGGAGATCAACGTTGTGGTGGTCATCATGATCATGATCATGATCATGATGATCATTTTCTTGATCAATATTAATACTGCCTTCTCCATTAATGGCGGCGGCGTACGAAGATGATCTAGTAAAGAGGTGCATATGATCATGATGATCAGCATGGATAGGCCCTCCTTGTCGACGAAGCTGCACCCCTGCCCTTCCAGTAGTACTACTACCACCACCACCACTAGCACCTGATCTTACCGCAAACGACGATGACATTGGCCATGGAGACTGTGGCCGGAACCGAGCCGCGGCACCACCGGTGGCACCGACAATGCACCTGGGCACTCCGTAATGAAGGGACGGTCCTGATGATGATGGTGGTCTGACCATGAAGGTCGCATGATGAGCGGCTATGAACATCGGGACACCAACTACCGCAAAGCGCTGATGATTATGATGATGATGATGATGGTGATGATGAGGCGGCTGAGGAGGAGGAGGAGGAGGAGGAGACGGTGGATGGCGGCGCCTCTTGGCGAGGTTTCTTTCGGTCTTGTGAGCGTTTTGGTGACCCCCTAATGCTTGAGAATTTGCGAACTCCCGGCCACAGTACTGACACTCGAATAACGTTATTGATGATCTCTTATTAGTATCATTATTGCTTGATTCTTTATTATTATGAAGATCAGTGATACTAGTACTATTAGAACTAGTACAACCACTGCTTGTGACGGGCATTTGGTCACCGCTACTACCCGTCACCGCAAAGCCAAACAATCTCATTACTATACTATATGTATATATGTGTGTATATATGTATATACTGAATTAACGAAGAGGAGTTTTCACGTTCTTCATTATCAGCAGAGCAATATTTATTGTTTGCTAGTACTACTCATTGGAATAATACTTAAATCTCATAAGTGTTTGGTATGTATATATATGTGTTTTGCATAAAANAGATAGAATATGGGAGAGCCAATAAGCAAATAAAGGTGGAAAGTGCAGGGGCCAGGTTGCCATATCCAGAGCTACAGAACTGGTCTTGTACTACTAGTCGACAAAGTGCTTCTTACTGTTTCTTTGTTTTTTTACTTTTCAGTCCTACTATACCACCTTTTTCCTACTGTGACAAGTCTTGCACTAACCCTAAAGTTAAACATGGACCCATATTTACAAAGTAAACGGTGTGCATAGAGTAATGTTATCAGTTATTAAGATGCCCAGCTAGATGGGCGTTAGTAACATATTACTATAACATGTAATGATTTATAAATAGACAAATTATACTTTTCCCCCAAATTATTGATCATGTAGAATTTTACCCCTGAACTATATATATTTTATTGTATAAATTTCCCTTGTATTATTCAAATATTAAAAAATTAGTCATTATGTTAACTTTTCGTATATAAATAGACAGAATGCTGACGTGGAACTTATTTAAATACTTTTCTCGATACTTTATTACTTAATAATTTTTTAATGAGTTTAATAAAGAAAATAAACATGTAAAAAAAGAAGAAGAAGAAAACAACAACTTTTAAAATTCTCTCTTTTTCTTTCTTTCTCTCTCTCTCCCCCCTTCACGCCTCCAACTTTCTCCCCCACAACAGTGAAGCTTGATTGATTCACCAATAATTACTTGCAAAACAAACTTTTTCAAAGTATTAACTAATTTAGGTTTTTGAAACAATCATACAGATCTTGAAAAATGTTGGCACCACAAATATTTGGATTACCAAGTATCGATAAATCAAGAAGAATATCTTCAATTTCCAAAAAATTGAAGCGATCCAAATTTGCGAGACCATCGGGTCGCAATAACCCAGAAAAGCCCATATCTTGAAGCCAAAAAAAAAAAAAACTCATGCGTTTTTTAAAGCATTGTGGATTCTAGGGTTAAGAAGATTTACGGCATGGAGCTTATTTTCTTCTTTAGATGTTCTTCTTGTCTTTGTTATTGGCGACTGTAAAAAAAGGATCAAATTTTTTAAGAAGATCAAGACCTTGAGAAAGCCATTGGAGAGCTTAGAATCACAAGCCATGGATGCCATTTTAGTTCCTTGAGAGTGTGAGTAAAGAGAGAGGAGTAGTGAAAGCGTAAATGAGAGACAGAAGGGAAGAGAGAGAAGTTTTAAATTTTCATTTTTTTTAATTTATTTTCCGTATTCAACTCAGTGAATAAACTTATAATAATCAATTATTACTGAAAAAAATAAGTGTCACGTTAAGTTAATAGAAAGACTAACTTCTCAATATTTGAATAATACAAGAGGAATTCATGCAACAAAAAAAAAAAAAAAAAGTTTAAAGGACAAAATTCTACAAAACCAATAATTCAAAGAAGGGGTAACAATTTGTCCTAAATGATTTCATATGAGTCCATTTTATGTGTCCGTAATAATACACTGTACCGATTACCTCATGTGATGTTTAACACAATTGCCTACAAATTAATTGCCTTATATATAACATTACTTGTATTGTTGAAAAGAATGTTACCTTAATCATATTTCTGAACTCGTACTGTTCCCAAGTAACTGCTTAATTCTGGAGTACTAGATTATAATTATCCATTAAATCTGCACTACGTACAGTAGTTCGTCGACATCGTACAAAACAAACGAACTCATCTGTTGAAAACATATTCTATTATGCTATGCTATATATTGCCATGATATAATTGGAGTCTTGAATATTATGAGCCCCACTTTATCTGTTATTCCCACTTAATTCAGCACTTCATGACTGTAGAACTCGTACGTCCCGCTGCCCATGACATTCTGCTAACAGTATATACAAGTAAATCTCACAATATATATATATATATATATGCATGGTTTCTAAATTATATAGTCTAATTTTTTTCATATAATTGTAGTTCTTGTTTTACAAGTTTCTAAACTTTTTTAATTAATTAGATAGTAAACTCTTAAGTAAAAACCAAACTTTTGATTTAGATAGTAACTATGGACTCTTAAGTAATTGTTTCATTGTTGCATCGTTACCCTTCCTTCAAAAGTTAGCCAAATATTGGACACAAATAACTTTGCAGGCCAAAATGGTACCCGCAGGCTTAGACATACTACATGGGGGTAGCATGATCATTTATTAAACTTTACAAGGACAATACCAAATATATCTCATTTATTATGGCTAAATACCATACTTAAAGTTTTATATTCAGAAAACCTAAAAATATCTCCTCTATTTTTCAAAACAAAGAAAAAAAATACTTTATGTTCCTTTTTGTGTTAAACTTGTAATGTTAAAACAGAGAAAACACCATTATATATGTTTCAAATTAAATCTTATTACCGAACACTTCTCGATATTATATAAGTAGTTTAAAAAATAAGAAATCACAAATTATTTTTTTTCATATATTATAAAAAAATGTTTTCCTAGGAAAATTATTGAAAAAAATGTTGATGTTGTGTTTGTATAGCAATCACTTGTAAGATTTTCTTTTCTTTTTTAAGAGAGAGTTTAGATATCAACGAGCCGTGTAGCCCGCGCCGTTGCTGCGATTAAGTACGGAGTAATATTAGATGAATTATTGTCTATAATATAATTATTATATTATTTATAATAGGTAATAATATTATACAATAATATGATGTTTGTTTAAAATATTACAGAATATTGTCTAACATATTACAGAATATTGTCTAGAATATTAGAAAATAATTTTGTATTGAAATAGCTTGATAGTTTGTATTACAACTTTTGTTTTCCTTTTTTTGTTTGCTCTTCTTCGCTGTGAATAGGAGGGAAAAAATGTTAGAATAAGGGAAAAAGAAAGATATAATTAATTTTTTTTTTTTGAGGAAGAAGTAATGAATTTTTTGTTGGTAAAGTATAAAGTGTTAATTTTTCATTAAGAATAAATTAGTTACCTGGCTAATTTTCGTTTCCTTGATGCGTCTGTTGATGTTGCTTCTGAGCTGAAATATAGAGA
>JXTC01000108.1:0-66161 GCA_002914845.1 Trema orientale
TAGCAAGTACTCAAAATTATAAGCATATAAATAACACCAGTATATAAAAGAAAATGTTATGCAATTATGTTATTATTGGCACTTTGATTATGTGAAGAATTTGGGTGTCGTTAGGGAATTCGGGATATCACATTGTTTTACCTACTTTAAGAAAGTATTTGACAATGTTTCATACTTTAATATTTTCTAAACTACCCTGTTCTTTCCTTTTTTTATAAAAAAAAAAAAAGGTGCGAACTTTCAAGCTTTTTGAAAAACTTGTTTGATTACTTTGGAAAAATATTTTAGAATCCTACAAAAACATCTCATAGTGATTTTATTAGGTTTGAAAGAAAAATTGACCATAGTGATTTAAATATGGCCTTGTTTATCATTTTACCAAGAAAGAAGAGCTTATAAATGTCTGTTTTGTTGGTTAGGTAGAACAGGCTAGTGTCTTTTCATACATTCCTTGTTGGTTTTAATAAATGGTCGTCATGTATAACATATCTTTAAGTTAATGCTTGTGACTATTAGAGATTTTCATCATATATATATGCATGAAATAAAACTTTTGCTAAATATTGATGTTGAATTAGATCTAATTCCCTTATTTGGTTTAAATTATATATGGCATGGTTATTATTATATGACTAATAATAATTGGACTGAGATTACTCATAGATTCTTTAAAAGTCGTTGGACTCTATGTTTATATTGTAAACGGTACTCGAAGTTCTGGTTTGGTTTACCTTTGGCAAGGGAGAAACTATATTGTGAACTAGAGTAGTATTCCTAGCCCTAACACTTTTTACATTCAATGTTTTCAAAATTATTTTCATTAAAAAATTGAAATGAGGTTCCATAGGAGACATACATCACTCGAAGATGGTACCAAACAGCCTATCCTATTAGAACTTTATTTCAGGGGCGTTAAGTATCGATTTCAGTTATGTACATATTTCTGGGACATTGAATTATGTCCATAAAGTTTTCTTTATATCAAGAACTTGTAGAGTCTTTGGATTAGCATTCATTTTAGTTTTCTTTGATGAGGTTTTACACTGGACAAGAGATTTGAAATGCTTTTGAAATTTCTCATGGTTTGGGTACTTGCATTTAAAATTGAAGTTTGCACTAATATTTTGCGTTGGTGATTTTCTGTTTGGGTGTTCTAGTCTCGCTTTTAACTAGGAGTGGTTTGTGTTTGGTATTATTCTTCACTCTAATCGAAGAACGGAAAATAGTTGTGAGCCATTAAACTCTCTTTATCACTTTTGACCTCTAAACTCGTTTATCTTGTGTGGTGCAACACAAGGATCCTTATTCTTCATCTTAAACTCTATTCGATTATATTCTGTGCTTGTAAAGAGACTCTTGTTAGAGTCATTAACTCGAAGATTGTCTAGGTCCAGGTTCTAGCTGCAGACAAATAGGTATGTCCCAGGAGTTTATTAATCTGGTTTGATCGGGGGGACAGTATTCTTATACTTGATATTTGGTCTGTTGTTCTAGTTTGGTGCCTTATAGTCAGTGTTCAGAGTCCTGTATTCCAGGCTTCTTGCCATGTTTACTACCATTATCTTTTGACCACTCACATACTTGAGGTTTGTCATTTCTAACTATGGGTGTTGAGATTCTTGTACCTATTATTGAACCATCATATAATTTCATATCTCTCAATGTGCATTCTTATACCATACCATGGTGCGGGTAAGTATGATGGCGGGATTCTGATGCCAAGTAAGAAATGTTTGATTCACACACTTTCCTTATCTCGCATTCGGTTTAATGCTCATAATTTCTATAGTCAAGTGTCCACTACACTTCCAGTGACTATTTCTTATATTCTTGCTCATACTCTCGGTTTGTACTTGAATTTCAGGTCGAAATTTCTATAAGGAGGGGAGAATGTAAAATCTCCATTTTAAAAGAGGCAAATTGGTCATTTGACCATCTTTTAAAAAAATATATATATTAAATATGTATACATATATACGCACGTCTCTCTCTCTCCTCCCTCTCTCCCTCGCTCCCGGCGTCTCTCTCTCCCACTCGTCTTCCTCGTTTTCGGCCAAAAAGGAGCAGTAGCGGTCGCTGACCCCCATCGCGCTCAGCCACAGACTGGCAAGGGCTCTGCGCGCCGCTCGTCCCCGGTCACTGCCGACAGCCGCATCGCCGGAAAACGCCGTTAGAGGTCGTGAGGAAATTTTGATTGCCGGCGCCATTTCGGACCGTTTTAAGCCACGTTCTTGGGCTCGTTGGGTTCGTATCGTCTAGAGGAACCTCAAGGTAAATATTTCACGATCCCATTTTGCTCAGATAAAAAGTTATCATTTTTGTGTATTTTTGAGCTCGAATTTGACTTTTGATCTGACTGTTAGATTGTATTTTTGTTGTCATTTTTGGAATGTACTCGGAAAATGGCGAAGTTTAATATATATATATATATTGACTATATTTGGTGACCGACACGAAGAACAATATCTAACGGCTTAGATTTTGTCTAGTTTTGTGTGACACCAGTCCGTTGTCGGCCCGGACCCAAGTTGGTCGAGTTATATATCTAACTTAGCTATTTTGGATATTAGGAATTCAATGGTGAGGTCCACTTATTATTCTGGAGCTCTGTTGAGAAATTGATTTTTCCCAAGTGAGTGATCAAGGGCATTAAATTGGTTCCCGACCCTTCGAACAATCGTCCAACGATAACTCGAGGATCCAATAGCGTGGTATCGCTATTCTAATGAGGTAGGGATTCAGTTATCTCTGTTTTACATCGTTTTTAAATTAAAATTTATTTTTTGCAACACATGATTACAAACGTGATTTTAAAATTGTTTGGATATATATGATGGGATTGAATTGTACTATATATAGTAGATTACTCTGAGGACAATTCTGAGTACAGGTTATTTTTGGATATGTTAAAATAGAGCTGTTCTATATGTTGCCCATTTTCCTATAAAATTTAATGAACTATTCTATTAAAAACCAGAGCATCATTTTGAACTTAAATTACTGCATGGCTATTTTTATATATCAGTTCAGAGTACACGTGTCATAGGATTACACATGAGTATTAGGTTAGCATCATGAGTTTTTTATAATGTGGCGCTACGGCCCCATCGACGGTGCAGAGTCAGTGAACCCGCTCGGGTTTTTCTTCTGATTATCTCTCCATTTGGCAGGCGTAGGCAATACAGTTGCCCCACTAGGTTTGGTAGGCGACACATGGGTATCCCCTCCGATTATAGGTGAAGTATCACGCAGGCTGTATGGCACACATAGTACCAACACCCTGGTTTCCATTGATGAGAGGTGGTGAACTCATGGGTATGAGTAGATTTGTGTCATGTAGTTGTGGACTGATTGGTTTTTGGATACCATGTTTTCCTATTTATATATATATATACTATAATTTGATGATTTAGTTTATAAATGGGACACTACAGTTCCCAAAGGGCATATTTTCAAAGTTTTTTGTACTTAGAATTTTGATTAACTGTGTAAATTAATTTTAGGGACTTTCCGACTTAAGATTTGCAAAATTCATTTAATCAACACTAAATTTTTATTAACCCAAGTTTTTGTACAACTTAACAATATTTTCTAAAATTTTAATCGGTGTTTCTTTCTTAATAAACAAAAATAAAGATGGGCTCTCTTTTTAGATAGAGTTTCTAATGATTTGAGGACTAAAATTAAAAATTTAAGTACTTGGTTTCTTCTGAATTTTTAAATATTCTTTATTTATTTTTATTTACACTTAAAATTACCTAAAGTCACAGCCTTAGATTTTTGGTCGTGACAAAAATTATCCTCATGCATCCACTTAGTAAGTAGACTACTAATGGCTAAATAAATTTGACATACAAAGGAGAAGATGATATAGATTAGGAGCCAACCAATGAAGAGGTAGGAAATAACCTACATATGCCAAACAAACTTGTTAAGCCACCATGATAATTACTCCAAAAATAAATCAACACCTGAAAGTGGGAGGAAGTAGGGGATGAGCATATGAATGCTCAGTAGATATTCAATTACAGGTTTTTATCCAGAATAAAATGCTTACTTTTAAGTTCCTACATGGTCAGTAAAATATTCAATAGTTTTATAGAAATTCAATTTCCGAAGATTCAAACGTCCCAAACCATTGTAAAACAATATCTCAAAACAAGTTCCGTAATGTCTAATATATATGACATATGTGAGCTTCAGTCATCTATGTGATGACCGTGAGTTTTATTCTAGTCACCTACTTGATGACCGTGAGTTTTCTTTCTTTTTCTTTTGATTATATATATATTTTATATTCTAGTGTTTTGTTAAAAAACTGTGATTCCAGTGTTCTTTTGGAAACACCATGATTCTGTCGGTGCTGCGTGAGATGTGTATGCAATGCAATGCCACATGAATGACATGAATCAGAATATGTACCATTTTCTACAAATTCTAAAATAGATCATGCAGTGTTTTTAAATTAATCCAAGTTCAGATCACAAAACCAAATTCCCGTTTTCCACAAATTTTTTGCAACATAATAGCCATTTTCAGTAAATTCCATAAAGTTTAATTCCTGCAGAAAATAATTCTAAAACAATATATATGGCATGCTAACTAGTGTGACGTGCCTCCCAGACAGTTTAAATATCGATTTAAATCAAGACACGTATAAATCACAAATTTAAACGAAACATATTTCCTTGTAATATTTAAATCGCAAAATTTAATTTAATAAATTTCAACTCAAATCAGCAAATTTAAAAGCAAATGATCGAATCCCTACCTCAATCGAGTGACTAGATAGTACTACGGTACTATCGAGAGCATTTGACATCATTTGGCGGTCGTTGAGGGGTTCGGGGGTCATTTTCGAACCCTCGATCATCCGCTTTGAAATGTCATTTTTCCAATGAAGCCTCGAATAGAGAAATAAACATCTCCACTGAATTCCTAGTACCCAAATTAGCTAAGTTACTAATATAACTTGGCCAATATAGGCCCCGGCTGAACCCGAGCCCACGGCACGCAAAATGAGGCAAATTTGAACCGTCAGATTTTGATTTTTGTGCCTGTTATCAAACATAGTCAATATATATATATCAAAATTCTTGTTTTCACCAGTTTATCACAAATATGAAGTTTATTTGATGATCTAACCGTCAGATTTAAAATTTATCTCCTAAAACTAAAAAGCTTAAAATTATCAACAATAGTGAAATTTAATCCGAGCAGTTTCGAATAAAGATATATATACTATGAGAAAGCTTATGTCGAGATGAGTTCGGGAAGCCCAAGCCCGCAGACACTTTTCGCATTTTTTCAGTGAAATGGTAGTCCAGCAGCTCGGGGGTGGCAGCTAGAGCTTCATGGCGACGGTGCGGTTCATCTTGAATCAGTGGCGCGGCATGTCGATGACCGGAGAGTGGACGGCGATGGTGAAGGCCATGAGGGCTGTTTGAAGCTTTCAACCATTTTTCTTTTCTTTTTTTTTTTTCCATTCTAGTTCAGAGAAGAAAGGGAGAAAGAGAGGGGAAGGAGAAAGAGAGTGGTTTTTAAAAAAATTATTTGTAGGTCCCACCACTTATGTTAAATAACATAATAAAATAATAAAGTGGGGTTTTACACTCTGCCCTCTTTTAAAGAATTTCGTCCTGAAATTCAAGCACAACTGAGAGTAAAGTAAAATAGTAAGGATTAACGATCAGAAAGAGAGTGAATACTTGGTCACATAATTATAAATATCAAACCAAACACTAGATAAATCAAGAAGTATGAAACATATACTTCGCACTGGTGTTAGAATTCTGTCAACATACCAATGTCATACAAATGCATGTGATAATGAGGTACATTAAGAGATATCACGAGATGGTTCATCAATAGGTATTAAGAACTCGACACCAAAGATTGGAAACGATGACCCCAAATTGGTAATTAATCACAGAAGTAGTAATGACAACCAGATATAGAAGCTGAGAACACAAGACTTATATGACCAGAATACTGATTATTAGGCACCAAATAAGTATAGCAGATCAAATGTCAGGTACCTATAATACCATCCCCAAGTCACACTTGATCAATAACATACTAAGACAATTCTATTTGTTTATAGCTAAACTTGGACTTTATTTTGTGCTGCATGTTTTCAAAACTATTTCAATAAGAATTCCAATCCACCACAGACTACAATACGAATATCCAATAATTCTGAGATGTCGACACAACAAAGTTTCTTGCTTTATATATAGTTTTCTAACTAAACTATCAAACACTTAAAACATTTCAAGTTCTTTTAAATTATAGTTAAATATAATAGAAATTTTCTTAAACTTTTAAAACTTTTCCAAAGTTTTCAAACACGTCTCTCTAAGAGATTCAAAGTTACACCTTATTTTTATTGATAAATCACATTATGCAAATAATTTCCCATAGTTCCTTATTAGTGATAGGAAAAAAAAATAAGGTATTTTTTTTTAACCTCACTCAACTTGTAAAGCATATTTATAGAAAATAAGCTTTTCATATAGTCAACTAATTTGTAATATGTACAAACTCTAAGAATTCAAAAGTTCAAATGAGATTTAAGAAAAAAAAAAGGATATATGCCATTATACACCACCTAAGTCTCTCGAAGGCCTAGGTATTCAAAACCAAAATACTTTTATTCCAAAAACTCAAACAAAATGTTATTCCAAGTCTCCAACACTTGGAAAATTAAAAGCGTCCAATTATCCAATTGAAACAAACAATGCAAAGTTAATCTCACTTGATTCACTTATTCAATGAACAAGAAATTTATTGAACACAAAGAGTTCAACAATTCCAGTGAACAACAATATCACTTATTCGTCATTAAACAAGCCACATACATAATGAAAAGTTTAGAAGGATTAGTAAATTAAAGGAGTAAGGCAAATAGAGTCATAATCAACAAGATTTCACAAAATTTTCAAAATAAGTTTTTAAAATATAAAATTTCTTAGTTTATACAAAGTTCCAAACAAGTTAGCATAACTATTTATACTTAGCAAAATTCATGTAACAAGATATTATACATTTGACTTTTAGAAATATATGCACAAGTTTTCAAGAATTTATATGCATATCACATTAAATCACACTAATGATTTCTTTAAAAATACGAACTTTTTGTCAAAAGTTACCACATAAATTTTGCATAAATATTTTATATTTATTTCTAAGTCAATTTGTAAATTAATTTTCCAAAGCTTTCCTTAGATTCAAAATCAAGTTACAAGTAGAAACTCAATAATTTTTTTAGCAAGATTATCTACTATATTCAAAACTAGAAAAAATATTTAGGAACTTTATTTATTTTTAAATTTTACACCACTAAATGTACAATGAGACCTCACTACTACCACAACTAGTTTTAAGTAAAGTAATTATTTAAATTTTATAATGCTGACAATTTTGCAAGCCTTAGACTCAAAATGGTACTCCTACTCTTTTTTTTTTTTTTTTAAGGATACAATCCTTTTCGTCTGCTGTCAAAAAAAAAAAAAAAAAAGAAGAATCTTTTTCGTCCAATTACGGTCAAATTACTTCAGTTGACTTGCTTAGAGCTTAGGCTCGAGTTGAATAATCAATGAATTGCAACATCTTTGACATGGTCCACTTCACGTATCCATAAACTTGAAAAATTAAGAGACAACAAGAATGAAAGAGAGAAACTATGAACTTTGTTCACTTGATAATTAAAAATGGTTCGTCTCAAATTCTCCCTAACCGTTGTCTGTCTACTTATAATTATGCTTATGAGTTCACCAATCATCATTTCGAGTGGAGCGGCAGCAACAAGTACGTCGCCCACTTACATCTCTAACAACTGCGCAAGTTCCACAAATTTCACCCCTGAAAGCACCTACGGATCCAACCTCAAAGTCCTTCTCTCTTCCCTTTCCGACGCCTCCCGAATCAACGACTTCTACTACGCCACCGCCGGTCGTCGAGTAACCGACCTTGTTTTCGGCCTCTTTCTCTGCCGCGGAGACGTCACCAGCCTCGTCTGCCAAGACTGCATCGCCACTGCTTCCAGGGAGATACAAAGGCTATGTCCCAGCCAGAAAGAGGCCATAATCTGGTACGACGAGTGCACGTTACGTTACTCCGACCAGCCAATCTTCAACATTTCGGGCGTAACTCCGGCCCACTATTTGACCGGATCAAAGAATCGTATCGATGATCAGTTCATACTGCTTTTAGGCAGCTTCATCAACACGCTGGCTGTCCGAGCAGCCTATTCTCGCGAGCAGAGCAAGAAGTTCGCTGCGGGGAAACAGAATTTGACGAATTCAGGTTCGGAGACGGTGTACGGTCTTGTGCAGTGCACACCGGATTTGTCAGTGGCCGATTGCAGCAAGTGTTTCCAATCAGCCATCTCGGCAATTCCGACATGCTGTAACGGACAAAGCAGCGCAAGGCTTCTTCTGCCCAGCTGCTATGTTATGTATGATTTGGAACCCTTTTTCAACGTGACAGCAATAGAGACTCCACCTCCTCCTACATCACCTCCACCTTCAGGTAGAGTAGTCAATTATTTTGAGAAGACCTTTATCTTATTCGTTCTTCTTTTCTAACTGGTATGGTAAAGGAATTGACAGTTTCTAATCGGGAAATAGTTCTCATTGGACTATGCAGAAATATGGGTCAATAACTCTTAGCATTGGGTCGAGGCTAAGAATTATGATGTCTATTATGTATTTTTATAGAAATAAATAATTAATAATGCTATGGACAACAGCATAATATGTCAATTTCTTAATAGCGAATTATAATTATATATATTTTTAGAGACTCAATTTATTAATTAGAATAGAATTACTTTCCTCAAAAATAAATTAATAAAAATCAGCTGGCTTACTGGTTGACTCTTCCAACCTGAGATTTGATGTTTCCGCTTGCTTTTATAGGATATTGCTTCTAGATTCCCTTTCAGACTTGACTATTTTCCATCATACATTATTTGTGACCGAGACAGAAAAATAGAATTTCTCTTGCGCACACATCCTTCCAGTGTGTGATATTGGAGGGTGTCCCAGTTAAGTTCGAATTTGAAAGTAAAAAGTTAAAATTAGTACTAACTGGAATACTCTCTGAATTTGCGATTCTCTATTATATAGATTCATTAATTGTTTTTAATTTTGTGCCGAGTATGATAACAGGCATTCAAAACTTTTTCAGCAAAAATAATAATAAGAAAATTACAATTATGACTATCATTCAATGAATTACAGTCACAACATTTACAAAATTACTCCAATTAAGAAAATATCAAATTTAATTCAAGTTCTTAGATTTGACGCCGTAGATCTTACCAACTTGACTAATTAGCATCTTCAATTACCACATATATTTTAATTATTCGATTAGTTGAAATGATAGACTAGTCTCTGACCTTTATATTAATTTGTTTTTTCTTATTTTACTTTAGGATAGATGCGCTGTTTAAACTAAAAATTCAAGGGGAGCAAACTGATGAAATAAATATCTATGTTAATACTAATAAATTTCAAGTAATATGTGAATAGTAATACTGTCTGTAATTCAAGAGGACAACAGAATGTCAGCGGATTTAAGCTTTTAAGTTTATTTATTGTGTTATAATTTGTTATGATCATTATCTAGTGCTTTAGCGTGTGAAGCTTACATTAAATCTGGCTATTAATTAATCTGTATGCAGGAAAGTCCAAAATATCACCAGTTGTAATTGTTTCCATTGTGGTTCCAGTCGTTGTCACTGCCTTGATATTTGTTGTTGGCTACTTTAGCCTTCGTATCAGAGCAAGAAAGAAGTATAATGCTGTGATCACACAAGAAAATGGTAAAGACAACACTTTGAAAAGTAGATCTTAATGAAATTAGTCAAATATACTTCTCTGTTTTATGTTTTTAATAGGCTCTGTGGCATGTACTCTTTTCACAAAACCTACCATTCTGTCTGTCACTTGAATTTCAGTGAATGATATCACGACTATCGAGTCCTTGCAGCTTGATTTTAAGAGTATTGAAACTGCCACAAACAAGTTTTCTGAATATAACATGCTAGGTAAAGGTGGATTTGGTGATGTTTACAAGGTAATTAGCAAATTTCGGTCTCTCTTATATATACATACATCAAGCCAAATCGGTATGTAATTCAAAACATTGAGGGAAATGACTTGATAATTACATAAATGTACATGTTCCAGGGAACGCTTCTGAACGGACGGGAAATAGCTGTCAAGAGGCTATCCAAGAGCTCGGGACAAGGTGCAACGGAATTTAAGAATGAAGTTGTACTGGTAGCCAAGCTTCAACACAAAAATCTTGTCAGGCTTTTGGGATTTTGCTTGGAAAGAGATGAAAAGCTACTTGTCTACGAATACGTTGCCAACAAAAGCCTTGATTATTTTCTATTTGGTTTGTGCATCTAAACACAATGTCAAGTGCTAATATTTCAGCTTGCCATTTTCTAACTGGGATTGAATTGACATGTCATGTTTTGCTTACTGCTATCAACATGTATTTCTGCTCAATGTGCAGACCCCAAGAAACAAGTTCAACTGAACTGGTCAATAAGATGCAACATCATCGAAGGCATTGCTAGAGGAATTCTATACTTGCATGAAGATTCTCGCCTGAAAATTATACATCGTGATTTGAAAGCGAGCAATATCTTGTTAGATAAGAATATGAATCCTAAAGTATCGGATTTTGGCATGGCAAAGATGTTCGGAGTAGACCAAACTCAAGGAAACACCAGAAGAATTGTTGGTACTTAGTAAGTTTGATTTTTTGCTTCCTTTGACAGTACTTTAATAACTTCTCCATTGATATTCACAGCTTGTGATTCTTCGCAGAAGTTAATTTTCGAAAAAACCTTAGGCCTAGTTATACGAAACAGATAAAGATTGCTCTGCATCCAGCATTGGATTCTAATTGTTTGTTTTACTTTTGTTGGTCTTTGGTCTTATTACATGTTTCTACTTTGCTTGTGAGATCAGTGGTTACATGGCTCCCGAATATGCTATGGAAGGATTATATTCTATAAAGTCTGATGTTTTCAGTTTTGGAGTACTCTTGCTTGAGATTCTAAGTGGTAGAAAGAACTCTAGCTTTCATATCACCGATTGTGCACCAAGCCTCATAGCATATGTAAGGATTAAGTGGCTTAAAAAAGATTTTATAATTGTCCCGAAGGGGGACTTTATTTTTTTTTTTCCGATCAAACGAATTTAGTATAGTCATTAACCTCCCTTTGTATACAGGTTTGGCAATTATGGAATGAAGGGAAAGCATTGGATTTAATGGATCCATGCTTGAAAGATTCCTGTTATCCCAACGAATTTATGAGATACATACACATTGGCTTATTGTGCGTTCAGGAAGATGCAAACTTGAGGCCTACCATGTCATCTGTTGTTCTGACTCTGAAAACTGAAGCTCTAAGTCTTTCTCGACCTGAACGACCTGCTTTTATAGCGAGTCGATTTACTAGTCACCAAGAAATAATAGTCATTAATAGTTGCTCTATCAATGGGATGACAGTCTCTGATTTTCTGCCAAGATGAATCAGACGAAGAAATTGTAAAAGAAATCAGATTCGATTCATGTCTGGTCCTTTAAACAAGAAAATAAGTCTTGGTACCAAGAATCACTTCGACTTAAGTTATTGGAATTTACATGGATAAGGGAAAGAAGGACATTAGTCCTTCTGGATAGGAAGAAACTGATTGTTACAAAAACTCCATATATGTTTACGTGCATTGTTGAATTGACAATGTCTCCTAAAACCAGAGCTAAAAATGGCTTACTGCCTTTAAAAAAGAATACATTTTCACACACAGACTGGAAATGTTTGACCAGAAAATTGACTATGTATTGGAATTAAGGCCCCTGAAATGAGATTCAATTCCATAAATCTGAAAGTTTTTAATTTGTGTCGAGAATGAAGCTAACTAACTTGAAATATGGTATCATTAATCAGTAGGTTAACGCTTAACAGCTACTAGGTTGTGCCGTGATTACCTAAACAGCCTAACATGTCAATTGTCAAACGAAGAGTTGGAGAAGTCTGATCAGTCTTCCTTTGTTAATTGAGAGCGTATTTGTACGTATACTTCCAACTCTATTTCATTGCTTCATATGATTCGTCTTCGTTAATTGAGGACCTATTCAGAAGTTTCAGACACTCACCAGATATTTATGTTCTTGTTATCAAGCTTGTTAAGAATTAAGGAACGATAATCGACAAAAGAATAAAAATAAGAATACACAGATTTAAGTAGAAAATCTTAATCGGGAAAAACCATTGGCAAAGGAGGAAATTTCATTATGTCAAAAATAAGGTACAGAAGGTAGAATTTTACATGGCCAAGCCAAAATATATAGAATCCCCAAAACCCTAAAATACATATGTGTACAGACAAAAAAAATTATATGGAAAAGAAAAACGGCCCAATAAAACAGGTCCATACCGCGGGGATGGACCGATCCCTCCGCTTTCACCACAGATCTCAAAATTTTTCCCAATTACAAAAAATACCATATACATCGCACCGCAAAGATTTCGAGCTGGGGCAAATAGAATTCGGATCACAAACTCTAACAATCTCCACCTTGACACGAATTCCAATTAAGGAATGACTCTAATCTTCGACAAAAAATATATTCTCCACCTCTTCCACCAAGAAGGAAAAACTCAGCAAGTAACACCAACTAAGTCTAAGCAATGCTTAAACTTATCTCCAGAAAGTGTCTTGGTCATCATATCAGCAGGATTATCATGATTACTAACTTTGCTCACAACTATATCATCTCGAGCGATAATATCACGGACAAAATGATACCGCACATCAATGTGCTTGGTCCGCTCATGAAACATCTGATCTTTTGTGAGAAAAATAGCACTCTGACTGTCACAAAAGACTGTGGTCATCTGTAAGTCTTCACTGAGTTCACTAAATAGTCCCTTCAACCAAATAGCTTCCTTACACGCTTCAGTAATAGCCATATATTCAGCCTCAGTAGTAGACAATGTAACTATAGTCTGTAAGGTAGCTTTCCAACTGATAGCACAACCACCAATCGTGAAAACATACCCAGTGAGAGATCTTCTCTTATCAAAGTCTCCAGCAAAATTAGAATCAACATATCCAACTACTCCACTTCTAATTCTCCCAAATTGCAAACGAGTATCAGTACAGAGCCATGTAAGTATCTGAAAATCCACTGAATTGCTTTCCAATATTCTTTACCAGGATTCGCCATGTATCTACTAACAGCGCTGACTACATATGAGAAATCTTGACGAGAATAGACTATAGTATACATAAGAGATCCCACTGCACTAGAATATGGAACTCGAGACATATAATCAATCTCATCATCTGATTATGGAGATATAGCAAATGAAAGTCTGAAATGAGCCGCTAATAGAGTGCTAATAGGTTTAGCATTCTGCATATTAAATCTGTACAGAACTTTCTCAATGTACCCTTTTTGACTTAGGTACAATTTACCTGCCTTTCTATCTCTCAGAATCTCCATTCCAAGTATCTTCTTTGCTGCTCCTAAATCTTTCATCTCAAACTCCTTACTAAGCTAGTTTTTGACCTTTCTAATCTCTTCTTTATCCTTGGCTGCTATCAACATGTCATCGATGTATAAGAGTAGATACACAAAAGACCCATCAGCAGTCTTCTTAAAGTAGACACAACTGTCATAGCTACTTCTCTTGACATAATGAGTGGTCATAAATGAGTCAGATCTCTTATACTACTGTCTGGGTGACTGTTTCAGGCCATACAGAGACTTCTTCAATAAGCACACATAGTCCTCCTTTCCAGAGTCTACAAAACCCTCTGGCTGTTCTATGTAGATGTCTTCTTCAAGTTCTCCATGTAGGAATATTGTCTTCACATCTAACTGTTCAAGCTGAAGATCATGCATAGTCATAATGCCAAGCAAAGCTCAAATTGAACTATGCTTTACAACTGGAGAAAACATATCTATAAAGTCTACGCCTGGAACCTGACTATAGCCCTTTGCAACTAGCATTGCCTTATGCCGGGCTTCTTCAATTCCTGCTGTTTCTTCTTTCCTTTTGTAGACCCATTTGCAGCGAACAGCTTTCTTATCTTTAGGTAGTTTCACCAAGTCCCACGTGCCATTCTTATGAAGTGATTCCATCTCCTCTTGCACGGTAATCATCCATTTGCCATAGTCATCACAACTAACTGCCTCTGTATAGGTAGAAGATTCTTCACTGGAATCAATACCTTCGGCCACTTACAAAGCATAGGCAACTAGATCGGCCTCAGCATACCTCTATGGAGGTCTAATGTCTCTTCTAGGCCTGTCCTTAGCAATAGAATATTGTGGTAACGCTAGTGGTGGAGATGGTGATAAAGAGGAACCTGATTGAGATATAGACGCTGGTATAGATTCTAACCCAATCTCAAGCTCCACCTGAGTATTTGATTTCTGCTGATGTTTACTATTAGAATCTCTAATAGGCAAATCACGAAGCATCGTAGATTCATCAAAGATAAAATCTCTACTCATTATAATCTTTTGGATTTCTGGACAATATAGCTTATATCCTTTAACACCAGCCTTATAGCCTAGAAAAATGCACTGCATAGATCTTGGTTCCAACTTTCCATTATCAATATGAGCAGAAGCAGGACATCCAAATATCTTCAGACCAGAATAATTAGCAGGAGTACCAGACCATACCTCTTCGGGAGTTTTTTTTTCAATAGCAGTTGAGGAAGATCGATTAATCAGAAAACAGGCTGTAGAAGCAGCTTCTGCCCAAAAGGACTTTGGTAAACGAGCATTGGAGAGCATGTAACGCACTCTCTCTATCAAAGTCCTATTCATACGCTCTGTCATACCGTTTTGTTGCGGAGTGCAGCGAACTGTTAAGTGCCTCACGATTCCTTTTGATTTGCAAAAAATATTAAACTCATCAGAACAAAACTCCAGGCCATTATCAGTGCGGAGATGTTTGAAGAGGGCAACAAACATAGTAAAATCAACGTTAAATCCTCAGACTCGTATTTAACCTCCAAAGCTTCCAGATCAGAAACAATTTCCTTAAAGACGTCTATGTGCTCTTCTAGAGACGTACTTCTATCATACAATAAGAATACAGTTGCTGCTTCTGATACAGCTTGTTAGTCAGAATTTTCGTCATGCACAGCGGCTCTAATTTCAACCACAAAGCGGCGGCAATTTTCTCCTTCAGAACGTCCTGTAATATCTGATTCAACAGATACAGTTGAATTTCAGATAGGACTTTTTAATCCCTACGTTGTTTTTCTTCCATTGATAACGATGAGGGCATCGCGCTGATCTCTAACAGTGCATCATCCAAATCTAACTGCGCAAGCACAACCCGCATCTTAACCTGCCATAACGAAAATCTGGTGCTACGATCCAAAAGCAGAATATCATACTTCATAGTTACCATTATCGTAATCAGACTTGGATTAAAAGCTCTGATACTAGTTTGTTAAGAATTAAGGAATGATAATCGACAAAAGAATGAAAATAAGAACAAACAGATTTAAGTGGAAAACCTTAATCGGAAAAAACCAATGCAGAGGAGGAAATTTCACTATGTCGAAAATAAGGTACAGAAAGTAGAGTTTTACACGGCCAAACCAAAATATATTGAATCCCCAAAACCCTAATATACATATGTGTGCGGACAAAAAAAATTGTACGAAAAAGAAAAATGGCCCAATAAAACAAGTCCATACCGGGGGGGCTCCGCCTCCGCATCGGCCCGATCCCTCCGCTTCCACCACAGATCTCAAAATTTCTCTAAATTATAAAAAATACTATATACGTCGCACCACGAAGATTTCGAGCTGGGGGCAAAGCTAGTTAGGAAACGACATATATAGATTGGAAATGTAATGATCAATTTACAGGCTTGGCAACTATGGAGGGAAGGAAAGAGCTGAAATTTTGTGGACCCTTTAATGATGGAATCAAGCTAGGAAGAAATTAATGGCCACAAAAACTTTGCATTTACATGCATTGTTTTGTTGACAATATGTCTTCTAGAAACCACGACTCAAAATGGCTTCTAGTATTAATAAAGACATTTTTATATACACTTAGATTGGAAATAGGGTTAGTGGCATCATTGGTCCCCAATCTATTACCATTTTGGCATATTGGTCTTTAACCTTTTTTTTAATGGTATTTAAGTACAAAACATTTCTCTTTTCGGCACCATTGGTCCTTTTGGCATATTCTATCTAAGATTCCAATAAAATTCATTTGAATGAGATAAATTTTGCATCATTGATCTCGATTTTTCAATTGTTTAACAATTTGGTCCCTATTTTTTTGTACTCATATTTCTGATTAACAATATTGCATCTGCCAATTTTTCGGAAAACTAAAATTCAAATATGGATATAAAATAAACAATACATTTAAAAACCAAATTCAAAAAAGAAAAAAAATTATACTAATAAACCTTAGTTTATGTCAAACTATAGTAACTTTATGAACAAAATCAAACTATAGTAACTTTATGAACTAAAAATAATTATCTTATCATTTTTAAAACAAAAAAAAAATCACATACACGCCTTTATACAAGTCAAATTTGACTAAAAATTTAATATATCCATTAAATTTTCATGTAATTATGAATAGTTATTCTAAAAAAATAATTAACTATTTGCAGCAAATAAGCCTGAAAAGTTGTATAGTTTTTCATTAATTATTACCATTTTTAAAACAAAAAAAATGTACATACACGTTTTTATACTAGTTAAATTTGATTGAAAATTTACTATCTCCATTAAATGTTCATGTAATTATGAATGGTTATTCTAAAAAATTAATTAACTTTTTGCAGCAAATAAGCCTAAATTTTTTTATAGTTTTCCATTAAATGTTCATTTCTTTATGTTATTACATCTATCAATCTTTTGAAAAATTAATTTTTTAGAATTTTAATTTTCCGAAAGATTGGCAGATACAATATTGTTAATAAGAGATATGAGTACAAAAAATAAGGACCAAATTGTTAAACAATTGAAAAATCGAGATCACTGGTACAAAATTTCTCTCATTCAAATAAATTTTAACGGAATCTTAGATGGAATATGTCAAAAAGACCAATAGTACCAAAAAGAGAAACGTTTAGTACATAAATGCCACCAAAAAAAAAAAGTTGAGGACCAATATGCCAAAATGGTAATAAGTTGGGGACCAATAGTGCCATTAATCCTTGGAAGTATTTGACAAAAAAGGAATGTCCAGTGCTATGACCACTTTTTTTCCTACTTTTTTATTATTCTTTCTATCTCACAGTTTGAGACGTAGATTGTACTAAAAAATGTTTCATTTTATCCTTCATTAACAATAACTAATATGATTAACAGCTACTCGGATGTGCTGTTATTACCTATACGTATGGCCGGTAATTGTGTAATGGACTATAACGCAGCCTAACATGTTAATTGTCAAAACAAGATTTGGAGAAGTCCGATCGATCTTCCTTCGTTAATTGAGGGCCTATATGTACTCCCAACTGAAATTCATTGCTTCATATGACTCTTCTTTGTTAATTGATCAGGACCTATTTGGAAGTCTCAGACACTCATCAGATTTCTATGTTCTTGTAATCAAGCTGCGAACAGCATACATAGGTTGGAGACGTAATGCCATTCTGATTAATTTATGAAGGGAAGACCATTGAGCAGGAATGTACAGAACCTTTAAGGGTTTCTAACACTTATACCTACAAAAACTGAAAAAAAAATTACAAATATATGGAAGTCAAACTTTTTTCTAATTTTCGTACAGTTTTTATTAGAAAAATATCATTTTTTAAAAAATATTTAGAAAAATATCATTTTTGAAATAGTTACTGGTTATCGGTTTCAAGAAACTGGTTACTGGTTACCAGTCATATACCAGTTATAAATATCTTTAGTTATTTGGAAACTGGTTGCCAGAAACTAATTACTATTTTTAAAAAATGGTATTTTTCTAAAAAAAATTTAAAAAATGGTATTTTTTTAATAAAAACCATACCGCACCTTAAAAAATATAAAATCACCGTATTTTTCAAAATTTTTTCAGAAACACCGTATATTGTATAATTTCCCCAACATTTGATGATGGAATCAAGCCTAATAGAAAAATTCATGCGTAGTGGGCTCTAGTGTGAAGGAAGATTAGGAATGGCAATGGGGCGGATCGGGGACGGTTTTTTAATTACCATCCCCATCCCCGAAAGTCAATCACAATACCATACCCGCCCCATTAACCATTCTTTTAGATGCGGAGATGGTGCGGGTATTAACCAATGGATAACGGGGAAAACCGCGGTTACCCATTACCCATTGATAATATTAAAATATTAAAAAATTAAGATGAAAATACTAAATCATTTTCATAATCAACAAAATATTAAACACAACAATATACTAATAATTTTTAAACTCTAAAATTTAAATATATAAGTACGTATGACTCTCCAAAAATATTATTTTACCAAAGATATAATAATATAAATAGTGTAAAATTAAATAGATATTTATATGTATAATAATTTTTCTATATAAATATATATATCGGGGCGGGTACGGTGCGGATTATACTAATACCGTCCCCGTACCATACCCGCATATTAACGGTACGGTTATTCCCCGCCTCGGTCATTTTTTCCGCTTGATCGGTTTTTCTCCTCCCCATTCGGATCGGATAACCACAGATACCCGTAACCATGGGTTATATTGCCATCCCTAAGGAAGATCCAATGGACAGGCCCACCATGGCGTCTACGGTGGTTTTGTTGGGAAGTGGAACAATCACTCTTCCACAACCAAGACAACCCACAGTTTTTGGGGAAATTGACGTGGATAGTGCTCTTTTGGCAAAAAACAAAATGTCCCTTTTAGTGCTTTTTTTTTTAAATGGTATTTGTAGTACTCCCAACTCCCAAGAAGCCAAAACACTAAAGTACCCTCAAATGGGAATCAGTTGTCATAGCCTTTCAACTTCTATTTTCAAGTTTTTTCAATTTTTTTTAATAAAAAACACACAGAGAGAAGAGGGACGAATCGCCTTCCTAACTTCCATTTTCAAACAGTCAAGCTCCACTCCCTGCCCCATTTTTTGGACCACTTTTCTACTCCCTCCCCCATTTTTGGCCAGCGAAACACCATTTTAGAAACTTAATTCCCAAACCACCCAAAACTTGAAAATCTGGTTTTAGTCCATCTGAGTTTGAGTTTTGATGAGAATGGCTAGAACTCAGTGATAAAAAAGAGAAAAAAAAAAACTGGAGATTCTGATTTCGAATATCCTCATCTACAAGCACCATTATTGAGGATGTCTACGAGATTGAAGAAAATGAAAATGGTGGTAGAGAGTTCTGAAAGCTCACCTATTCTTATATCTACACCAGTGGCGGCCAAAACGACGTGGAAGAAGCAGAAGGTGAAACATGCATAGCCCAAGGAAGAAAAGGTAATTTCTGTACATGATTTTGGGTATCTCAAAAGGTCTAAAGACACAAAAGATTTGATTTTGTGTATATTTGTTAAATACAATTTGCGATGGTAAAACACTAAGTCACAAATTAAAGTTAGAAATTTGGAATTTTTTTGACTTTAATGATTTTGTTATAAAGTAACAAATGTGTTTGTGTGTTGTGCTTTGTTTGGTTTTTTTTTAATGATTACCCACTGGGTAAGGAATTTGTTGATCAAGTTTGTATGTTTATTGATTTTTATGGTAGAAACACTAAGTAAAAAATTTACAAATTTTTAAATTTACTGACTATAGTTCATAAATGATGTGGGTATAAAGTCATAAATGTGTTTTGGTGACTTAGAGTCACAGAATATATTAGTCATTGTATCTATCTATTATATTGAAATATTGTGTGATTACAATGGATTTCACAAGTAGTGTGCTAGTTTGAATATAACTGGGACTAATTTTATATGTGTTCCTATTTGGTTTATAACAATTACAGTTTTTTAGTAAAGAAGGTATAATATTGTGTATTTTTGGAATGATTTTGGACTGAATTTGTGACAGTTATGAATTTTAGGACTGATTTTTATGTGTTTTATATGTATTAAATTGATTTCTGACCATGAAAGTTTTATGTGTATTAGATCGTCATAAATTGTGTGAGTTTTAATTACAGATCATATGAATGGTGATATAAAAGGTGTAAACTCCTGAATTGTTATAAATTTTGTGACTATCAAGAAATGTGTGACTCTATGTAATACAGATATGACTATTAATAAATGTAATGGCGTAACTTTTTATTGTAAAATTAGATTTATATTAGAAAAATAGTATAAAGCCATTATTATCTAATCTGAAGGCTTATTTTACTTTTGTAAGATCAGCACAAAGTTTGTGATTAGTAGTCACAAATCAGGATAACACGGTACAAAATTATAATTGTTATAAATTGTGTGACAATTGGTATCATATATATGACTACTAATAAAGAAATGGCATAGTTTTTCTTATTAAATTAGATTTGTATTAGACAGATCTTACTAAACCAATATTGGCCAGTAGGAATACTTATCTTCCTTTTGTAAGATTGGTATAATTTTTATAACTGAGAGTCACAAATCACGGTAAATGTAAAGATTATACAAATCTTGTAGTTTTAAATGTAATTTTTATATCTTTTGCAGAAGTGGAGATTATTTTGGGATTGAGTATGAAGATAATGAAGTTAGAGAAAGGAAGATTAATTCCTTTGGTCACACACACTGTCGAGGGGGGCTAAATTTGAATTGATGGCATAAATATATATTGTATTGTTACAATATTCGTAACGATGCGAAACACACTATAACCATGAGTCACAAAATTGTGACTAATTCTAATCTCGAAGTTAGTAATAATAGAAAATAAACTCAAAAAAGGTATCACAAAAATTGTGACAGATGGTCACACAAATTTTGGCTATTTCTAATCACAATATTATTAGCAGAGAAAATATACTGTGACTATCTGTCGCACAATTTGTAATGGATGGTCACACATATTGTAATACTATCACAAATGTATTTGTATGACACATGATGTAAAATCCCTCAAAATTATGAAGGGTATTTTAGTCATTTTATTTGAAATTTTGGACTTAAATGTAATAAGGTTGTCAAAATTGGGCCATAATATAATTTTAGAATGCAGTTTTGCAAGAAAACTTAAGTTTAGGTCATTTAAGAATGAATAGAACTAACTAGTTCTATGACCTTTCCTAAACGATACTTTTAAAATCTGACATTCTCTTTTTTCCTATTTTTTTATTTTTTTAATTTTTTTGCTGATATAGTATGAAAACCCATAAAATACATCTAGTCGAACGCTTCATTGGTCAAGTCGGACCTAACTGGGTCCATTTGAGTCCAAACTTGACCGAACTCCAGTCAAGCACAACTAACCGACTGAGTTTGATAGAGACTTCCACTCAATCGTGATTTTCAAGCTGTGAAATCGTGATTTTAGGCTTCAAATTTTTCCATACTAAAATCGTTATTTTCATGCTTGTGTTCGATTTAAATCCTCCAAATATGAAAAACCCAGACTATAAACATGATTTTAACTTATCTAAATATCAAATCTTGATTTTTAAATAAAAATATGAGATGATTTTGAAGTTTCTGATGGAAGGGCATGATTAGGAATATAAGAGTTTTATTAAAGAGAATGTTATCAAACAAACTTATTGTTTTGAATTCTCTCCAAAGACAATGACCAAATTAGACCGAAAATTGCCAATTGGGTAAAACTTAGTGCTAGATACAATGAATTGAGTTCTGGACTAACAAACAGTCTTTATTTGGTACCTTGTGACATTTTTTAAGTTTCGGGCGACAAACTCCTTATTTTGAACTCTCTCTAAAGAGAATGACCAAAATTGATCGAAAATTGTCAATTGGGAAAACTTGGTGCTAGATACAACGAATGGAGTTCTGGACCAACATTAGAAGGTTATGAAACTAAAAAAATTCTCATTTAATTCTATATAACAAAATGGTCAATTAAGAATCCGAAAACTCTTCTAAGCAATTTTCAAAAGTTGAAAAAGAGTACCAATTAATTAAATCAAAGTTATTCGGTGGAGGCTCTTTTTTGCAAATAACTTTTTCAAAATTAGTAGCACCGGAGAAAATATTCAAGGGGTTCTCAGAAAAATGAAATCTGGAACATTCAAGAGCATGATACTTGGCAATTTCAAATAAGTCATTTATCTCCTTCTTTTTCTTCTTCATTTATCTTTTTTTAACACCTCTCATAATTGAGCCTAAAAACTGGCCGTCGGAGACCATAGTCGCCCCACCTTCACCTCTGCATTGTTCATAACTCTATGATGAGACTTATGGCAGCGTAAGCTCTAAGAATATGCTTTCCATCAATATGTAATCTCTATTTTTCCAAGACATGTGCCTATTTATACCTAAATGATGATTTATTCTCTTCATGACTTTGGTTGTTTTTCTATTGTTCTGAGACTAATTACTCTTGTTTTTATGTTTATTAGGTGTTAAAGGTGAAAAAGATCGAAAACAAAGTTGAAATTGGACGAGTTGGAGCAAGAAGTAGCAAAGCACCACGGATCAAGACTCGGCACCACGATGCTAGCCCCTGAGCGCCTCGGCACCAACTACAGCGAAGAGAAAAATAAATAAATTCTAGCCCATGGACTAGAAACTCAGTGTTCCGGTGCTGGAACTCGAGTGCCATGGTGCTGGAGGCCCATTTAAATCCATCTATATGTATTGTTTTACTTAATTAAAATTCATAATGAATTTATTTTCATGATAAAAAGTAGAAAAAGAAAAATAGTAAATATTATGTATTTATTATTATTATTATTATCTAATTATTTAAGTCATGATAGCTATTAGATAATAATCCAATGGCTAATAGAAACAAATATTTGTAGGTAGGTTTAAAAAAAAACTTACTGGATTATAGCCTATATATATATATATACATATGTGAAAATAGCAGTTCATATCTAAATTTTGTAAATACAAATGCCAAGCAGTATTGTTTTCACTAACAGTTAATAAATGGTCGACAAAGAAAATAGCCCCAACAGGATAAAGCACAGATAAGCCGTTTACAAAAAGAGACAGAAACATTATTATCAATTGTGAAAAGAAAACATTGGATTTGATGGATCTTTCTTGAAAGATTCTTGTACTCTTAACAAATTTGTAAGATACATACATATTGCCTTATTGTGCGTTCAAGAAGATGCAAACTTGAGGCCTATCATGTCATCTATTATTCGAATGCTGAAAATTAGCGAATCTTCAAGTGTTTCTCAACTTGAACGACCTGCTTTTATTGCGAGATCTACTAATTGCTAAGAAAACGATAGCAACTAAAATTTGCTCTATCAATGTGAAGACAACTTCTAATTTTCAGCCAGGTGATTGAGATGATAAAATTATGGAAGAAATGAAATTCGATTCATGTATGTTACGTATGGCTATACTTTAAGGCTTTGTTTGGTATGCAAGATATGATTGGACTATTTTAAAAGACTGAATTGGATTCGATAAGATAGGATTATAATCCAATCCTATTCCATGTTTGGTATGGTACTTTTTGTTTTGGATAGGATTAACACGTGTGTTTCATAATTTTAACTAAATAACAATTTTGGGATTTGATTAATTAGAAAAATACCACTTTTAAAAATTAATTTAGAAAAATACTATTTTCAAAACTCAATTTTATAAAAATATCATTTTTAAAAAACCTAATTACACAAATACAAGTTTTAAAAAAATATTTTAAAATATACCACTTCTAAAACTTAATTTGGAAAAAAAAAATCATTTATATAAAATTATTTGCAAAGATACCACTTCTAAAAAAGTATTTCCAAAAATACTATTTCTGGTTTTACCAATTTTAAAAGATAATTTTGAAAATGCCACTTTTGAAGTTTAATTTCAAAAAGTTCCATTTTTTACTACTTGAAAAATATTCTATTATTTTTAATCAAATTCCTAATCCCTCACAATCTCAAATTCTCAAGAGGATAAAATTATCCCCTTCTAAGAGTATTAGAATAGATTATTTTAATTCAATCCAATCCCTCTCATATACATACATCAAATATGGAATTAATTTAATCCAATTCAATCCTATTCTTATCTTGCATTCCAGATATGCTCTAAATGTATTGATATTTACTAGTTGTGAAAACTTAATAATAATAGTTTTGAGTAGTTAGGATTCTTATCAAATTATAATATGGTTGGGTTTTATTGTGTTTGGTGTTGGGTTTTACTGTGGTTAGCCATACATGTATAGGGAGTGTTTTACTCCGTCTAGACTGTTCTATTTTTCTATGCGTTTAAGGAAGAGTCCAAATAGATTAGGACTCTTTTGTTTGTTTTCTCTATATATTGTTCTTGATGCAGCCGTGTATAACTTGAGTAGGAATGGCAATGGGGCGGATCGGGGACGGTTTTTTAATTACCATCCCTATCCCCGAAAGTCAATCACAATACCATACCCGCCCCATTAATCATTCTTTTAGATGCGGGGACGGTGCGGGTATTAACCAATGGATAACGGGGAAAACCGCGGTTACCCATTACCCATTGATAATATTAAAATATTAAAAAATTAAGATGAAAATACTAAATCCTTTTCATAATCAACAAAATATTAAACACAACAATATACTAATAATTTTTAAACTCTAAAATTTAAATATATAAGTACGTATAACTCTCCAAAATCATTATTTTACCAAAGATATAATAATATAAATAGTGTAAAATTAAATAGATATTTATATGTATAATAATTTCTCTATATAAATATATATATCGGGGCGGGTACGGTGCGGATTATACTAATACCGTCCCCGTACCATACCCGCATATTAACGGTACGGTTATTCCTCGCCCCGGTCATTTTCCCCGCTTGAGCGGTTTTTCCCGTCCCCATTCGGATCGGATAACCACGGATACCCATAACCATGGATTATATTGCCATCCCTAAACTTGAGCCAAATAGAGAGACCGTGCGTGAGAGCCAGAGAGGGAAAGGAGTGAGATAATTCTCTGTAAACTTAGTGTGAGGGATTCTTGGGATTTTCGGTGAAAGTGAAAACTATAGAGTTATTTTATTCCTTAGTGAAGCGCCCGCGGAGATAGGGTACAGTTTGTAGTTGAACTAACTACGTACAAAATTTGTGTTCTTTATTTTAATATTCTTTTGTATCTGAGAGATTGAGTTTAAATTCAATCCAAAATTTATATCATTGACTAAGTAGGTGTTACAACAATGCTTCTTTCCGTTTAACGAGAAAATAAGTCCTAGTACCGAGAATCCTTGTACTCATAATACTGAAATTACATTCACAATAGAAATAAGGAAACTAGCCCTTTCTCCTTTCGGATTGGACGGAATTTATGGTTACAGAAACTCTGTTTTTTACGTGTGCATTGTTATGTTGACAATTTCTTTTACATATCACAGCTAAAAATGGCTTTCCTGCCTTAACAAAAATATCTCTCACACGCAGATTTGAGGAACATGATCTATTGGAATTATAGGCCCCTCAGCATAAGATTCAGTTCCATAAAACTGGAAGTTTTTACTTTGAGCGAGTATGCAGCTGACTGAGTTGAAATGTGCTACCATCATCAATATATACCTAACTCTTACCAACTACTTAATTTATTGTGTCAGCCATTATTACCAAAACAACCCGTAATTTTCTAATGGACTAGAGCGTAGCCTGGCAAGTCAATTGTCAAAAAAAGAGTTGGAGAAATCTGATCAGTCTTCCTTTGTTAATGACGAAGTAAATCCCAACTCAAATTCAATGCTATGACTCTTCTCTTCAGAATTGGATGTTGTCATTGGTACTTTCGCTTATTTTGCATTTAATAATGTAATATAATCCACGGAAACTTTTGGTTGGGCCAAAGTGTCATACCATATAACTTGATATGATCACGTTTAAAAAATAATTTAGAATATTTAAGTTTATTTTTTTAATATTTCTAAATTTAAATAATTTCAATTAAATTTTAATTGATTTTAGTTAATTATATGTAATTTAAATTAGATTAGAAATAATTTTAGTAAAGTTTGAATTTTAAACTTTTTTATTTTTACCAAAAAAATTTAAATTTCTTTTTATTTTCACCCCAGATAAATGACTATTTAAGGAAATACCATTTACATTCCTAAAGAATGCATTACATGACTGGCACATACCATTTTCGTCCATAATTTAACAGCTATTAACGATTTGGGATTAATTGCCACTGTTTTAAGAATTTTAAGGATTAATTACAAAAACTTTTAATTTAGGAGCTACATTGCCAATCCACGAAAAATCCAAGAGGCAACCATACTAAAAACCCTTAATTTTATCATTTCTCAACCTGGATAAAGCCAAAACATGCAACTACTTGAATTTTACAAACGAAATGATTGACATATATATATACAGGGGGACTTCTCAATGGTTACAATTTTTTTGTGACCATGAATGGATACTAAAAAAAGTAATGATAGCATTAAATTTTTTTGATGGTAATAAATAGCATTAAATTTTTTTGGCCAACCACCAAACTAATCACCACCGTAGGATATTAGATCTAACAGCTTAAACCATTGTAACCATCCATGGGTAAATATTGTTGTAACCATTTAAACTAAACCCATATATATATATTAGATTTTAAATATGGTACGATCTTAGTGCTAACATTTTAACTTCATTAATTATTACACTACATATATATATAGGGTCCGGCTAATTCAATAGTGTTTTTTTTTCCCCCCCAAATGTTACAAGGCACTAGTGTGCCCAACCACAGTGATGTATTAATTTTTTTTTTAAGATATACGTTCTTATAACTGAAGGTCTACAATTACAAATTTTAAATAAAATATGAGTGGGAATCACTCCATATTTTATCCAATGGACAACGAATTACAAAGGAAGCTAGTTCATAGGCCACCATATTCCCCCAACAAGGATATGATGACAAGAGTTAAAACCAGCATTAGAAATATAAAAAAAAACAAAATATCATTAATAATAAACGCTCAATAAAAGCTAATGGGCAGCCAAACCCAACTGTCAAACGGACCTCTTCTCTTATAGCAAGTAACTCATTGGTAACAACATCAAAATAACCTGTAATTTGCAAAGACTAGCAAGCCAGAACTGAGCCATCCGAATCTCTAATAGCACCACCCATACCCATAACACCACTATCCTTTATTACGACAGCATCAATATTTAACTTAAGAGATCCCTATGACGGTTTACACTACTTAACTGGATTCCGGTCCTGATGAATAGAAAGCACACAATCTTCAAACCATCCTGAAATTTGAAAAGATAGGACTAAATCCAATCAAGCAAAGCACATCATCTGGGAGCTCCAATCCCTTAGATTACAGCATAATGACTCGTTTTGCTAATAAAATCATCATCAACATCATGTGATAATCTTACTTCCATCCAACTTCTACTAACCACCTCCATACAAGCTGCCTACTTGAGCCAATAGAGTTCAAATTTAAAACTAGAACTAGCCCCAACACCAATAGAATCATCAAAACACTTTGTGAACGAAATAGTAATCGAGTAATGATTAGAATGGAGAATGTCACCATTTTTAACAGAGGCATCTAGAAACATCAACCACCAATCATCAGTAGATATAAACCTATCTAGTCTATCTTGAATGAAACCACAATTCTTTCGTTTGTTGACCCAAGTAAAAGAAGGTCAAGAAAAACCCAAATTGCTCAACCTAGTATCCGAAAGAGCACAACAAAAGTTAAACATTGCCAAACCCAATATATCAACTCTACCTTTCTTCTCAGACAAAGTCAGAATCTTATTAAAATCTCCACCACAAAGCCAAGGTAATGAATTCAAAGCTTTAAGATGCCTAAGAAGGTCCCAAGAATAATGACGGAGATAGGGTTTATGATTAAAGTAAATTTTAGTAAACCTCCATCGGTTACCATCTGCCGACTGAACAGAAGTATCAATATGACCTTTAGAAAAGGATTGAATAGTCACGGTCCAAGCATCATCCCATAAGAGGAGTAAATCACCACTATGATCTTTTGAATTAACAAAAAAACAGTTAGGAAGACTAACCAAATGCCTGATTTTCTCCGCTGCACCACCAGTAAAACTCCACTAGTTACCATCTGCTAGAACAGAAGCATCAAAATGACCTTTAGAAAAGGAGTGAACAATCACGGTCCAAGCATCATCCCATACTTTTTGAATTAACAAAGAAACAATTAGGAAAACCAACTGAATGCTTGATTTTCTTCACGGCACCACCATATAGCTTAGTTTTCGAGAGAAAATATCACACTTCACTCTCGATGATGTGCGTTGCGTCGCGTACTTATAAGGTAAAACTTTATAAATATGTAAGACATCTATCCGCATTCTACACTAATAGAGAATAATTGAACTCCAATAAATACCAATAATAATTATAAATAAAAAACGACTATACAAAATACAAATTATAATATAATCAGTTGGTACCAATAGACCTTTCCAGTCTTCATGTTTTCTAAATGAAAATGAATGACTTTCTTTCTTTCACTCATGAACTCAAATGCATCGCAATTATCTAGACAAGTTCACCCTTAGTTAACTTCTTAATTGATGATCTTTAAAACCTGGGAGGAAAAAATAAAAAGGTAAGCTAGAAGCCCAGTAAGTAATCAATAATCTTACCTAGTTGGATCAAGTATATATACATTTGAAAAAGTTCAAGAATATTTTTTAGAATAAAATTGATTTCAGAACTTAATACTTTTCAAGATAATCAAAGGAGATTATTTAGAAAATCAATTTAACAAAAACATGAAGCATGTTCTCAAAATCTGTCATTTTAGTTTTATTCAATAATTATTAACACTTTCAAAGCACTTCTCAACAGTTTTTTTGTGACTATGGCCACATTTAACACCTGTGACTAGGTCTATATTTATTATACTTAACCCTTATAGCCAGGTCTACGTTTACCATGCTTGACCCCTGTAGCTAGGTCTATATTTATTATATTTAACCCATGTAGCTAGGTCCACATTCAGTACATACTGTTTATATATAACCCCTGCGGAATGGGACCACATTGTATAGTCACTGAAGAGAGTTTCAAAATACATTCATATACAATAACAGTTCGTAAACATATTCAGTTTTCTCATTACATTACTATATTATTCCAAAACAATTTTTATATAACAATGCTCAATAACAATTTCATATACTTGATCCATATTTTTTATATAAATAACTATCAAATAAACTCATAATACTTTCAGAAAAAGTGACTGTTTCAGTAAAACAATATTCTTTCAATAGATAAACTCATTTCCTAAAAAGTATATTTTTACTTGTAATCATATTATTTAAGAAAATACTTTATAAACATGAGCTTATTAGAAACAATATAATATTAAATTTTTGAATAAGAAAAACTATTAGAAAAGATCAAAGGTTACTTACCTCGTTCACTTTTTCTATTTAATTAAAATAATCAACATAACCTCGGAAATACCTATTATCATAACAAAAATCATGCACGATCATTAAATACTTAAGGAACATCTTAAATAGACTTAGAATAGTATCTACCTGGCTGTCCATGTACACTCGATATGTTCATTACACTATCTTATATAACCTTGACATCGTAAACTTATAACAATTCCAATTAAACTCTGAAAATTATGAAACTTTGGGAACAATTTCTACAAATAATGGAGGTCCTAAAATTGCCAAAAACATGACTGTAGAGTCTATAGATGGGCCCCACATAGTGAAGCAAATTGCATTTCGCTCTTAATGCCGAAAGTTACAAAATTTTTCCAGATTCATAGCACTTATTTCAAAAGGTTATATCTATCTGGTTTTAAGTCTGTTTTTGACAAATAATATACTGTTGAAAAGCTTATTCAATAAGCTTTCCAACAATACCAAATATGATCTTATTAGAATAATAATACCCTTAAAAAGTCAGTCGCAACCTCTACTATATTTTACCATCTTAGACCAAAACTAAAAAATCTATAACTTTTAATCCACATATTCAAATCACGTAATTTTTGTTTTGTTTTAAACCTTATAGCAAGATGAATCACTTAAAATATAAATCATCCCTAGAATAATGACTAAAATAAATAGATGCTTAAAGAATTCTAAACCCTAGATAATGAATTAATCCTAAAAATCCCAGTTAATAATATGATACTTGATGAGGTTGAGTTTATTATCTTAAGAGAGTGACAATCAACCTTCTTATGCTCCTTCCTCTTTTCTCATGCTCTTAGTCGTTCTCTTCTTTTCTACAGAGCATATGAATAAAACTGGATAGTTTATTAGACTCTTAAAGAGGCCAAATGTTGATTTACTAAATTAACCTCAAAAATTCTATTTAAATATGGGCTCTTTAGTCCTTTTTATTTTTATCCTTATATTGTTATGTAATATAAATAAATCTATCCTTTTTTTTTATACGGGTCGTCATAGAAAAACTAAACTAGGGGAATTCTTACGAATCAAATCCCAAGGTATTTAATATATAGGGGTTCCCCAAACCCTGCACATTCCAGTAAAGGATACTCATTTGACTTGGCATTCCTGACTACCAGGAACCACCAAAGTATTGACATCTTAAGCCGAAACATCAATACCATATTCTCGAGCCTTCTTCGTAATTGATCCAAGGTCATCCTCAATACCATCAATAACCAGCTTCCTCTTAGTGTGACTCCTAGGTTTCAAAAATAGACTCGAAGAATTAGCAATAGGGGCCAATTTATTCTTGATACGACTCTTAGCTAAGCCCGAGTTTCATTTTGTTGGAGAGGCAAAGTTAATTACGTACTTAAAAGGAGAAACTGCGTAGGGACTCTTGACATGTCTCTTATGAGTTTTAAGCAAACTAGGACTAGACTTTTTAATACGATGCCACTTTCTAACCTGTTTTGGAGAAGTACCACATGATTGGCCATCTGCCTCCTCAATTAGCTGGTTAATGGTAACATCCCCATCCACCACGTGACTAGTTTGGTAAGTATGAGAATTAACATATTGCGTATCTCCAAAATCATTATCTGGCACCACCTCTATATCATCAGTATTTAAATTCAAAATACCATTATTCTCATTATCCTCTTGATTATCTGAATTATTCCCCTGATTTTTCTTTTCCAGAATTAAATGGCTATTTTGAATTACTGCCAATTGTTTGTCAGGTGTGCCTCTCTAATTGTTACTGGATATCTTCGATTTTTCACCCTGAATCTTGCCGACTAGCTTCGACCGCCGATAAACCGGAGAAAAGTTTCGATTTGACTGAGAGCCAATCACTAAGGGCCGGTCAAAGAGTTGTTGCTCTCTTTTTAATTGCCTATTAATCTCATATTTATCAAGGATACTCTCCCTTTCATCTATTTCAGCACCTGAAAGGTTATCTTCACTTGCACTTGATTTACCCGATGAAGTTTCTGAAGCAGACTACTTGGGTTTCTTCTTCTTCTCCCCACGCTCTTTCCTCCACTTCCTAAGATTAAAAGCTTTCATCCATTCCCCATAACGGAGAGGTTCCGGCTTACCATCAATACCAAAGACCTCATCATCAGGGCATTCACCGACCTTATGTCCAATAAGTCCACACCTGAAGCAAAACTCAGGGAGATATTGATATTGAACAATGATTGGTACATCATAGTTAACTTCTGGTAGTGACACTCAAATTCCTCGACAAAGAAATAAACCCTTACGAGTCAACAACAATTACCATTCCCAACTGAGTCTCCCAAAGACGAGCACAATTATCATTCCAACAAGTAAGAGTAGCATTTTGAAAGTGAATCAAAAATGGCACCTTGATAAAATCAAGATCTAATACTAATCCAACACCTTTGGGCTTTAGTAAAGAAATAAGTTGATTGTTAAAATTCCATGTACCACCAGAGAGAACCCTTTGTCGATCTACTTTACACCCAAAATAAAACTTAAACAGATTCGTGATACCTATCGCTTCGACCCTGACTTTCTGAGATGTACGCTGGACCAGATCAGCCACAACATGTAACCCCTCCTTATTAACCACCTTATTCCCAAAGATCTTTCCAATAAGACACAACTCCATATTGTCTTTTTCCTTCAGCATACATATCTAGATCCACTTGTACAGTCATTACATCTTTATCATCAAGATTCAGATGAGCACAAAGTTTTGATATTTCCTCAGAATCCATAAGAAACAGACAATGAAACTCACAAAATAGAAGAAGTAGAAATACAACCACAAGAAATAGAGAAAGACTAAAAAAGAATAAAGAAAATCTATACGTCCCTCCCAAATGATTAAACCAATCATAAAACTGGAATAATTTTCACACTCAGACTATCTAGAGAGATCTTCAGAGAGCGTGAGAGAGAAAAATTTGATTAGCAAATCTTTTAAAAACAATGATGTATTAGTTTATTACAAGATGATTTTAATTAATAAACAGGATTCCAGATAAATCTGATCTCAATTGTAATTATAATTAGCTAATAACAGATACACAGTATTATTAATATTATTTTTTTGATCGATAGATCATAATCCAATGAATGACATAATATATTTCCTCTTTATTTCTTTTAAAAATAATTTCTCTCATTTTTACTTATAAAAAGGCGTGTAACATAAATTTTAATAGAATAAAATAATACTTATACATAGCGAAAAACAAAAAACCTACGAAATTAGACCTCATGTATATAGATCACCACCAGGTGTGACTTCTTCCACCTCGTTTCCCCGTCCACATTGTCCCACCTTTTTTTCTTTCTCTCATTGATTATCTTCCTGGATTTAACGGCAACTAAAATCTTAGTAAAATCATTTTGCCGTCTCGAGTCAATGAGAAATGAGAACACAGAGCCAAGAATCAAAAGCAAAAGCAAAAGCTTATTGGTAGTGCTACTGCTAGATGGAACCCACGGTTTTCATCGTTTGTTAGTCATCTACTCAACCGGCTCTCCAGCTTGCGCCACGTGTCTTCTATCTTCGCCACCGAATTCTCTGCCATCGTATCTTACTTTATCCAAAACAAATCAACCTCGGAAAACTGGAAACAAAGCAAACGTAGTCTTATTCGCTACCAATTAACAATGCTCACAATAGCTCTGTCTCTCTCTTTGCTTATAACATCACTCGAGCCGCTTGAAACTAAAGCTGCCCCTACTTACCTCTACCACGTTTGCTCAAACGAAACAACCTTCGCACCCAACAGCACCTACCAATCCAATCTCAACCACCTCCTCTCTTCCCTTTCCTCCAACGCCACCACCCGCCAATTCCACAGCGCCGCCGCCGCCGCCGCCACCCGAGACCCCTCCTACGGGCTCTTCCTTTGTCGCGGTGACGTCAGCACCAGCGTCTGTCGAGAATGCGTCGTTTTTGGCGTGAACGACGTCGTACAGCGGTGCCCTGTGGAGAAGGAGGCCGTGATATGGTACGACGAGTGCCTTTTGCGCTACTCCAACCGCTCTTTTGTCGGCACCATGGATCAAGACCCCCGTATCTTTCTCGGGAACACCGCGAACGTCACGGACCAAAGCCGCTTCAACGAGCTTCTTGCGGTTACCATGAAGGCGGCGGCGGCCGAGGCGGCCAAAGGTGGGCCTGAAGAGAAGTTCGCGACGAGAGTGGCCAACTTTAGTGGCTTTCAAACGCTGTACAGCCTCGTGCAGTGCACGCCGGACCTGTCCAGCTCGGATTGCAACCTGTGTTTGGATATCGCTATTGGAAATCTCCCCGCATGCTGCGATGGGAAGATCGGAGGCAGAGTTTTAATGCCTAGTTGTAATGTTAGGTACGAGTTGTATCCCTTCTTCAACCAAACCGCCTCATCTCCGCCCTCATCGGCGACCCCTCCGCCATCGAAAGGTAAGTAGTCCATTTTTCATAAAAAAATTATCATTTTTAGCTGTAAAAAAAAGCTTCTGATCAAGAGGGGTGGCTCTTCAGGAACAGGAACAGAGTTTTTTCATTTTATTTTTTTCTTTTCATTTCTCTGTTTTTTCATTTTTCTTTTTTTGTATTAATATTTTTATTGACATTTTTTAATCTTCCCTGTAGACAAAGCTAACTTTTTCAAAAGAACAATAAAGACACTCGTGGTAACGCGGTTACTTAAAAAATTAAGGAAATTGATGTGGACCGCATTCATATAATCTTCCACTAGTGTTCGTATATTTTATATAAATGCTCGAATCACTAATTAAGATGATAAGTTTTAGAAAAGTGGGGAAATTAGGTTTTAGATTAGACTTAATAGTTTGTGGTAAAGGACTAAAATTAATCAAAATAGTTTGGCAGTTTCCAACTTTTTACAAAGAGTATAATTTTAAATATACCTTTAGTCTCTCTCTCTCTGCTGTCTTCCCTCTGTTTTATTCTCTTTCGCTCATTGGTTCTAAGACGTATGGTTTTCCACAATGGCTTCCTCTACTTCTGTGTCCTTTTGTTTTCATTTACTTATTCCTTTAATATAAATTGCTTGTCCCTAGGTTTTTTCAAGGTTATGTAATTATTATTACTATTTTGCAGGAAGTAAAATCTCATCGCTAACTATTGTAGCTATTGTTGGCCCAATATCTGTATCTATAGCACTTTTCATCTTCGGCTTCTGTCTCCTACGTAGGAGTAAGAAAAAGAATAAGTACAATCTTACAAACAAAGAAAATGGTACAGATGAAAAATTCAATTAATGTCAAACTTGAAATGATCTTTATTTGTCATGTGCCTTTGTACTTAATTAAGCATGCCCTTTTGATTGTGTAGATGGGAATGATGACATGACAACTATAGAGTCCTTGCAATTTGACTTGCCTAGAATTGAAGCTGCAACAAGAAGTTTTTCTTTTGATTGCAAGTTAGGTGAAGGGGGATTTGGTGAAGTATACAAGGTATGATATTCTATGATCACTGATTCACTTCAATAGAGTGGAAAATATGGGTATCTAGAAGCTTTTTTTTCCCTTTTAAAATCAACAGAAAGTACATGACCTCTAGCTGACAATTGGATGTTTAATTGTATATTCTCAGGGTACTCTTCTTAATGGACAAGAAATAGCTGTGAAGAGGCTATCGAAAAGCTCTGTGCAGGGTTTAGGAGAATTTAAGAATGAGGTTGTGTTGCTAGCCAGGCTTCAACATAGAAACCTTGTGAGATTGTTGGGATTTTGCTTTGAAGGAGAAGAGAAGTTACTTGTCTACGAATTTGTCCCAAACAAAAGTCTTGACTATTTTCTATATGGTGTGTTCATTTAACCTTAAGTAGTGTAGTCTTGTTTTTTTTTTTTTTTTTCAAATTGAATTTGACTAGCATGCATTTATATTAAATGATAACTTGTTTTGAAGCTTGAACCTTTTCTTTTGAATGTGCAGATCCTGAAAAACAAAGGCAATTGGATTGGGCAAGAAGATACAAGATAATAGAAGGGATCGCTCGAGGAATGCTATATCTACATGAAGATTCTAGGCTTAGGATTATACATCGTGATTTGAAAGCAAGTAACATATTATTAGATGCTGAAATGAAACCAAAAATTTCAGATTTTGGCATGGCAAGAATTTTTGCTGTTGATCAAACTCGAGGAAACACAAGCAGAATTGTTGGAACATAGTAAGTTCGACTAATTTCCACAATGCTTAGCTTGTAATTAAGTTCGTAATTAAGCAATTTAATTTTATCTCTTAATTTATATTTAGTTAATATACGTGCTAGTTTGAACATCTTTTACTATAGGGTCTTAATTTGCCATGTTTTTTTACAGCGGTTATATGTCTCCAGAGTATGCAATGCATGGACAGTTTTCTGTTAAGTCTGACGTGTATAGTTTCGGCGTTTTAGTGCTAGAAATTATAAGCGGGAAAAAGAACAGTAGGTTCTATCAATCAGATGGAGACCATAATGACTTGTTGAGCTATGTGAGTATGAAAACTTATCTATTTCTCTAAGTAATCTTTTTCAGTTCCAAAATGTCAAATCCAAAGCACGTAGAAGTGAAATCAAAGGAAGTACTTTACATAATTAGTTGTGAATCTTGGCAGGCTTGGAAAATTTGGAAGGAAGGAACACCCTCAGAGTTTTTGGATCCAACAATTGTAGATTCTTATTCGGAAAATGAAGTTTCTAGATGCATCCATATGGGCTTACTATGTGTCCAGGAAAATCCAGAAATGAGGCCCACGATGGCAACCATAGTTCTTATGCTTAATAGTTACTCGGTTACGCTGCCAGTACCTCAACAGCCTGTGTTTTCTGGTATAACAGAGACGGACATACCAATAGGGGACCTAAAGTCTAAAAAATCTACAAGCGGTTCAACTCCATTAATGATATCTGTGAATGAAGCGTCAATAACCGAGTTATACCCTCGTTGAGGTGAAGACTTTAACGCTGTGTGTAATTATGTATATGCAGCTTAGTTTGTGTGTAAATTACGCAAGTACTAGGCATTGAAAACCCATAATTACACTCATTAGGTGCACCAACATATAATTATATTGGATAATTAATTAAGCGATCATGTAAGTCTATATAGCTGCCTCCTTTAACTTTAGCCTTCAATTATGACAGTTAGAGTTGCTGCATGTTTCAACCAGTTGTTTGATTTGTAACTGTCAGTATTAATTAATTAACCATAATCAATTATTCGTATTAAAGTCTATATATGTGTACAGACATGATTATAAAGAGGGATCATTCTTCAGTAGGTATATATATATATTGGGCACCAATAAGTAGGTTTTTTTTTTTTTTTTTACTTATATATAAGTATCATTTTGGCTAATAAAAATTTATCATGCACATTTTTTTATAATAAAAAGTAAGACAGAAGTAATGTTAATAATGCACGTTTTTTTCATACACCTCATTATAACCGTTAGATCACCATTAGAAGATGATCTAATGACTAAAAAAAAAAATACTTACACATAGATAAAAAAAAAATACCTATTGGATTGGCAACCATATATATTTTACCTATATAAGTTTTTTTTTTTTGGCCTTTGAGCATTATTTATAGTTACAATAATTTTAGTAATTAGAAAAAATAATAACAATAAATGCATATTATTTAATGTTATTTTTCTTTTTATTTTTTATTATAAAAATACGTGCATGATGAATTTTAATTGATAAAAGAATACTTATAAGCTGACCTATAAAAAAAAATATATATGCCAATCTAGCTATTTTTTTCTTTTTTAAGAAATTATATATACGCATACATGTGTGTCTTGCGAGAGTTTGCTTGATGTTTTTTGTTTTCTTAAATGAAATGAAAGAGAAAATTTTTTCAAATAAATTATAAAAAGAGCACTCTTTCCATTATAAAAAATAAAACACACAAAACAAAATAGTGTATCTAATTAACCAAGTACTTAAAAAAAAAATCGAAGTATATCTAATCCTTATACTTGCTTAAAGCTATCTCCAAACCCAATCATCTAAGGTCATCCTCGAGTTCTAGACCACGTGTTTCTAATTTATTTCTGGAATGGAAAGTTCCTCCCAAATTACCTTTCTAGAAGGGAAAGTACGGGGTTTCCAAACTGAGATATTTCGAACCTTAATCGTGTTCGGCAGGGCAGGCGAACGTGGACAAAAACTGGCTACTATATACTGATCGGCTTCCATTATTTTAATCGAAATCAACCACTAAAGCCAAAGTGACACTTTGCCCATTATAATTTTCCTTCATTATCTTAACTAATCGGGGGAATTCGCTTTGCCTTTAATAAAAATCACCACTCACTCAATATTTATGACAAACATATGAGTGAACCCAAATTTTAAAGCTTGTTGAGTCTATTATAACCTATCCAAAACTCAGAGACCTGTTCAAAGTGTAAAGTCCACAAAGACTACGAACAGTAATGGAGGTTCAGTGAAACATTCAAGTTGGCAGAAAAACCTTTAAGCATTAGTGACGTAACTCACTAATTACATACCAGAATGACCTAATTTTTTATTCTTAACACATCTACATGAAATTTATTTGAAATATAGGTCCGTTTCAAATCTCGAACATTAATATTGATCTTATATTTCGAATTTGGTAAAATTCGGAGTTAAAACTAACAAACGGTAAGACTGTGAAGGACGTAGGGGCATAATTGTCAGAAAAGATTAAAACTGAGTTTTTAATTCTGTAGAGGAGGTGAACCCTAGTATTATTTTATTTAAAGAATATGATATATAATTCCGACAGGACCAATGAGAGATTGAGAAAGTGGAAGAGAAATATTAAATAATGTGGAGACAAAAAAGTGGAAATTATGACAAGTAGTAGCAATTAGTGGCCACTTGGCATGGTCAGAGATTCAAACGAAGACCAAAAAGAGAGCAGAAAGCTTCTCCCACTCACATGGAACTCTAGTGTTTAAAGGACCAAAGCTGTAGGCAAAGCTTCATTTGCATGCTTTGAATCTTTTTAAGCTTGAAACTTCTTTCAACTTTTCTTTAAGTTTCTCTCAAACTAACCCGAACTAGCCCTTTAACGTTGATCTTCCTTCCTCCAATCTCTCATGTTTTTACACAAAAATAATCTTAAGAGCTAGTAGTTCAATATATATGAGAGTGAGGGCTATCAAAAAAGGTTAGATGCCTCATGCAAAGGTTATAGTTTCAAGACCTTAAAGATAAGAAAGCTTGAATCTTTGGTGTTTTGTTTTTCTTTACTTAAGCTATGATGTAGATGGCATTTGATGTTGAGTTTTCTTGTCTTGATGAGGTTTAAAAGACAAGATAGTAGATTAAATAGAGAGAGTTTGACCAAGAGGAGAAAAGTACAAGTTGGAAAGCTTGAATCAAGGTAAAAGTATAATGTTAGTGATTTTGTAAGTCTTTATTTGAGGCCAAAGTGCCATGGTAATATAATAAGTGTGGGTGAGTGATGTTGATGTTTGTTTTAAGCTGGGATTCTAATGTTGTGATAATACAAATAGCCATTCATGCAAATGATATATGAAATGGACCTAAAATACTAAGTTGCTAAGTCTGAAATTGACTACTCTTAACACATATATAGCCTTGAATGATCAAAATTCAAATGTCTTAAGAAAAAGATGAAAATGGCCTTGGGTTATGGTAAAGTCCGAATTGCCATTTTACAGAAAATCAACTTTCAAGATTTATTTTATTTCATTTCAAAACGTATAAGAAGTTAGATAATTTACTATGTTCAAAACTAAGGCTTACCAATTAATCACCACTCAAAACCTTAACTCCACCAGTTTAGGGTCTATAGCACCTTGAGCTACCGTTTTATTCTGAATTTACCGATAAATCATGGGATTAAAGCCTTATGATTTTTATGTGCCCTATGACATTCACAAAAATTAATCTCTTTGTTAATTCAAAATAAATTGAGAATACAGAAATTCTACAGATAAACATCATAGTAGATTCATGAAAAAATAAACGCTTGGTCGGGTACACAGATTCTAATTTAGAATCAGATCCAGACTTTAGAAAGTCAATTTTTGATTTTGTCTTTACTCTTGGCGAAGGAACTATTATTTGGAGGAGTGTGAAGTAAACTTGTATTATTGACTCCACCATGGAAGCTAAATGTGTAGCTACTTGTGAGGCTGCTAAGAAAGCTATTTAGCTCCAGAGATTCTTAATGGATTTACAAGTGATTTCTGCTACTAGTCAATCATTGACTTTATGTTGTGACAACAGTGGAGTAGTTACCAGCTCAAAGGAACCAAAAAGCGACAAAAGAGCGAAGCACATTGGTAGGAAATATTATCTTATTCGAGATATAGTTGATTGAGAAGAAGTGACTGTGTGCAAGATCGTATCGGAAGATAATCTAGCTGATCCATTGACTAAAGTACTACCTAGCAAGAGCTTTGAGGGTCACCTTATAGGTTTAAGGATTCGAAAGATATAATAAATTTCTTTTTGTGAAAGTAGAAGATTATTAGGATTAAGTCCAAAAAGTGTTTATTATTTATGGATATTTATTGAATATTTTGGATATCTAATAAAGGATATTTCATGTATAATATTTGTGATAATATTTTGATTATTGGTACAATAGTCAATGTCAAAAAGTTCTATGATTTATTCATTAGAGAAATATTTTAATAAAGTTGTTTATTAAAGTTAAGATATATTTTCTCTAATTAAATCAAAAAAGACGGTTCAAAACTAATAAAAGAAGCTGAACACTTCTCTTGGATCGTGTTGCAAGACTTTGTCCATTTATAGTGTGTCTTAATCTATATTGGTATGACTATGTGCAAAAAGTCTTGGTGTGTAAACATTAAACAAGGACCATGTGAAATATGTTCTTATAATACGTGTTGCTCACAAGAATATATTCTCACAAACTTGATAATTAACACATATCTTTCTTAATCTTGAAATAAGTGATAAACCAATGTTTATAACTTGTATTATTTGAGATGCTAAATTGTATGGATCAAGAAATTGACGATTTAGAACCTGACATTTTGGTCTTGTATTATTATGAGCATATGGAATCCACAACTCTATTATATAGAGAAGTAAATACTGTCTTAAGGAGCTATAAGAGCTTGAATAATTTAAATCTTAGCTAATTAATTAATAAAATTAGATATTTTATTAATTGAAGACTTTTTGTAAGTCTAGTCATCCATTGGATAAAGTCTTATATTAAAGAATAGACAGATATAATTAAAGAGGCAAAACAGTAATTTTACCTAGATCTAATTATCAGTATTTATATGAGGATACACATGCACTTGTTAATTATCTAATTGACATAATCTTAATTATAAAATATCTTGTGTTATTTATTCAATTCAAGAGTGCAGTTTGGACCTTTTGTTGAATAGGTCCATAACTAATAGTACAAGTCTACTTGTATTAAGAATTAATTGTCACTAGGCCTTTGTCTATTGGAGCTTGAATTAAATAGGTCTATTTGGGTTCCCAACCTACACTAATATCTTGAGCGGCTAGAGATATTATTACAAGAAAAAAAGCCTTCTAGCTATAAAAGAATAGGTAGCTAAAAGTATGTTTTAAGTAGCAAATAATTGTTTTGCTACCAAAAAAATTAGTAGCTTGTTGGTAGCTATAACCCCATAGCAAAAGATCTTTTGCTACCAAAAAAAACTTAGTAGCAAAAGCCATATGCTTTCTGCTACCAATAGTTGGTAGCAAAAATTCTAAAATTTAGTAGCAAAGAGATAAAAATTTGGTGTCTATACAACTACCTTGCTACCGAAATTTAGTAGCAAATGCTATAAAATTTGATAACGGATAATATGGTGTCTAATACAACCAAATCAAGCATTAGCTACTAGATAATTTCATAGCAAAAAAATGAATAATAAGTTTAAATAACAAAATTACAATTCTAATTTTATGATTTTACGATTATTAATATTGTCTATTATTTCTTAAATTAATAATTTGTAATTCTTTAATTATTTAGACATCTAAAATATAAAATATCAAAATTAAACAAATTAATTATAAAATTAATATTACACAAATCAATAAATATATGTACACATACGAATATGATAGTGTAATTTAAGATTACATGAATAGGTTGTTTACTAGCTAACCAGATCGAATTGCATCCAGATCAAAGAAAAAAAGAACATTGATTTTTTTTTCTTTTTGCTATCTTTTTTTTTCAATACTTGTTGAAGCATTTTCTTCCCACTGTAACTCTGCAAATATGTTCCAAACTCTGGTCTTTTCCAATATCCATTTATAGCAAAAAATGCTGCAAGAATATATTATGCATCAAATATTGCAAGAACATGCAAATACTTATACATTACAAACAATACAACATTGAAAATGAAAATAATGAAATTAAAATAAAAATGAGACACTGGAACACAAAACCATGCATATGAATAAGAAGAGTATAAATTTAGAAATGTAAACATTTTGTAAAGATTGCAAAGAGCAATTGGATCAATCATGGAACTTATTTCGACCTTGCTCTTGTTATCAAAATTTGAAGAAAGAAGATTCTTGCATCAAACAAAAACCTGCAATAGAACAATAAGTCCACACATCAATTATCTACTACATGTAATAAATTAAATATATATAGCCAAGTAAATTCTGCATGTGAATACTCAAGATTCGAGAATAAGTAGCAGCCTCCTGCAAAATAAGAAGGAATTTCATATAATGTCATTGGTGCGACATCTTTCAAAATGAAAAATGCAACAAAAGGCTCCTAAAACATGTCCAGAACATGTCCAATTAAGCAAACCTCGATTTTTATTTCCCTAGTGCTTGTGGTCATTACTATATATGAATATTAGATCCTAAGAGACATGCTCAATACATAACCTTCTTACATAAGCTATCAATCAACCTGAAAATACAAATTTAGAAAATATGACATTAGCTGTACTTATTAGAAAAATAAATGCTACCAATTTAAAACCAACATATCATGACTTCCAAGTAACCTATTTTCTCAAAAAATAAAATTAAAAACTTGGTTAAACTAGTGAAAGAGTTCCAAGTTACATCAGCACAGTGCAACAGTGTAAAATTGAAGGATTTAACAATGTAATCATTCTAATAGCAAAAAAAAAAAAGATTCATAACACTAATCTATGCCATCTCGACTGTTGTTGTGTGAGATCAAGAACATGAAGATCCTCGGTAGACAAACCAGATGGACTAATAAATAGAAAGGAGAAACTGGAACGAAAATATGATTTGAATGCGATAACTTAGAAGAACAATGTACCGTATTCGAACCTAAATAATAACCATAGTTCCAATAGCAGTTGCTACATGAGCAGCGCTTTGTGTGGGTGGTTCTCCAAAAGGAGTGATCATGCAATGTAATTCAAGTGTAAGCAAAAAAAAGAAAAGAAAAAAAAAGGTGAAAGAGAATGGAGAGAACAAAACAGAAACTAGCACAGTCAAAAAGGCGCCAAGGTAAGCAAATTTTCTAACTCCAAGCTTACCTGGACCATTTATTTGTTAACACATCGTAACAATGCACATCAGCAGTAGTCCTGAAATTCGAGCAAAATCACAGTGGCCATCAGAGTTTAAGTAATTATACTAGAAATATAACTCTATGAAGCTCAATAGATAAGGCCATTGTTTAAAAAATCTTTAAATGTCAACATTTTATCAACTTTTGAAAGCCATACAAGTTGACAAGAGATATATATATATATGTCATTACTTTCAATTTAATTAAACATCAATATTTCCTAGAAGACACTAGTTGATGAGTTTTCATAAAATTCAAATATAAATGCAATAATTTCTGTATTATATAAGTTCATATCTCCATGAGTATAGGCAGTATAATTGATAACAAATAACCAAACATGCCACTCAAGAGGCCTCACATTATCCATGAAAATTAGCTTCATATCTTCAAATACTTTGATGACTACAAGCTCAAAATAGAACAAACTACATCTTCAAATGCTTTAATGCTGACCTTTTTTTCCTCAAATTTCATAAAAACATAAATCCATACCATGAGTAACCAAAAACAAACTATGTTTTATGACATCGATTTAGAAAAATCACTCGCATCACTTAATGAGTACTAGTAACACGAGTGCAAAAACCACCCATCAGTTTGAAACCAAGAGAACATGCACACTTAGCTTACATGGAAATTCAAAAGCGTTAGGACAATTGAAATGTGAATGAAATATCTCAACAGTAAAGGACATTGTAAAAGTGCACATTGGACCTGAAGTCCCTTTAGCTGAAGCTACTAAGGACAATAGCACGTAAACTATTGGCGAAAAGGGTTCAGAAAACAAAAAAAATTCAGATCCAAAGTAAAAGGATATCCCCCATAAAAGAATAAGAATGTCAGGTGGAAAAAAAAGGTTTTAGAAGCCTTAAGAAACCTTCCTAACAATTGTAATGTCCCACTCATGAAAATCAATTGTAAGAAAAATAAGTACAACTGATAAAGTTAAAGAATGGAACTTCGATATTAGAACAATTATAACCTCTTTGACATTATGCAGTAACTAAAGCTAGGATCGTCCCGTTGTTTTTATAAAAAACAAACAAATACTCCAAACCATTCTAACATTTAGGAATAAACAAATACACCATATCATATACACATGTCAATACATAAATGAAAAAAAACACATCAGACAATGAATCAAATAGATGAAGAGCGTACTTTTTACAAATCAACTTATCCTGATTGTATTTTGAGCCAAAGCCATAAAAGGAGGCTCTACAATCTCTCAACAAAGCCTCAGTACAAGATAAAGCATTGACTCTGAGTTTACACCAAATGAAAAATCATTCAAGTCCAACAAAAATCAGATAAATCTCACTTATACATAAATTCCCTTACCGGGTGGTTTTCAAACGTTTAGTATTGGGCATAATAAATCACCACAGAGAAAAAAAAAAAGTAAAAAATAAATTAAAATAACCAGAGTTATGAAACTTTCTTAGTGGGGTGTCTAAGGGAAAGGAAAGCAGACCTTTCTGAATATTGTAATCAGCCAAAGTGTGACCATCCTTAAGCAGCTTCTGAGCAAAAATCAAGTGCTATTGATCTGGAGGAATAACAGATTTGGTCACGAGTCCAACAGAAACAGAGTTGTAAGGTTGATTTGATCACAAATTCGAAGATCAAAGAGAGAGATCAGTTCAGTCAGTAAAGTTTCAGAGAGATTAGATTTGAGTGGAGATGAGAGAGTTTTATTTGTTTCAATAGTTTTTTCTCCTTTTTTTCTTATCTTCTTTAAGGAGCCCGCCAAAAATTTTCCCCAAAATTTTCCCAAACTGCGCCAAAATTTTGGGATAATATTGAAAACATCCCCTAATTACAAAAATACCAAAAATTTACCCTGTGTTTTTAAAGATACAAAATGTATTCCTTTAGTTTCCAAACCATGCAAAATAAAAATCCCTTCTAACATGTTTTAGTTGATTTTGTCAATATTAATTTTGAAATGGCAAAAAAGGACCTTAAGAAGTAGTATCCAAACAACACCTTCAAATAAATATTTCGTTAAGGATCGTAAAACTAAAAAAAAAAAAATAGATAATAAGAAACAAAGCGTTAGAAAAATCTAATTTGAGTTTTCTATTTTTTATTTTAGTAAGTAAATCAAAGAAAAACAATCGTCTTCTTACTTTTTTTGAGTGCAAAAACTCAAAAACCCCTCTAAATTATTTCAATATAAAATCTGCTCCGTGTAAACAAATATCCACAATCCATATAGCAAAGATCCATAATCGTTCAAATTCATAACTCAAAATCCACTAGCATAGAGGTTTGCTTTTTCGTCGAGCCATTCACAACTAAGGATTAAAATACCGATATCGATATCAGTATTGATGTCAAGGTTTTATTTTACAGATATTGTCGATGACATTATCGATATCGAAGTTATTCCAGAAAAATACTAAAATTTGTCTTAAAAGTCAAAATTTTAAAGAAAAACTCTAAAAAATACTAAAACAAGTGGAATTGTATAATTTATACTAGCTTTTATTTTAAAACAAAATATATTTATGAAACAAGTATCGCATTGTACCTCGTTAAAACATGACTAGAAAAAATCCTATGGGAAAAAAATCTAGTCAGAAAAAAGAATACATCAACCAAAGCAATAATACGGTAACAAATCTAGGAATAAGTCAAGACTCAAGAGCATAGTACACTTGGATTAGTACAAATCAAATCCATGAACTTGTCAGCCCACTCCACCTGAATGTGATTGATCTCTTGTTGTGTATAACTTTTCTTCCCATTACACTAAAATAAAAAATTTCATATATAATTAGGATTTTGCCATTGAGACTTTTAAGAGAAAGATATAGAAAGAACAATGTCATATAATTTAAGATAATTTAGCTTACACTATTGTTCAGCCATTGCACAGGTATCGAATCCATGCAAAAATCTCCCATATATTTCATTATATAAAATCAGCATTCGACATTTGTTGGTTGCCGAGGACACTACACATATATTAAGATGTCAAACATCCTTATAATAAATGGGTATAGTAGAATAGTGTGGTAGTATATTAAAAGATAATCTATTACTTGCCTTTGTACATCTCCATGTGACATTACCCTCCCTTGGAAGCTTTCATTTTGATGCATTATAATAGTCGAAAATCCTGAAAAAAAAAAGTTGGTGCTCAAAGCAACTTAAGAGATAGTAAACTAATAATTTGACAATATTATTGTACAATACTATTTCACTTACATAGCAATAAGATATTTAATCTCATCACGTGGAGGTTGTCCGAGTGGATCAAACCAGAAGCATGTATTATGGATTGCATCGATGATTACTAGCATCTAATGATGTCTACTTAACACTGAAAAGAAACATTATATATAAATACATATTATCTACTATCTAAATAGCTAATGTATTAAATATTACCCTATATTAACCGATAGTAACCAAAATTATCGTATCTCCGTGTTTTTCAAACGATTTGCTATTAATTCTGCACGTTCTATTTGAGAGGAATCCATAATAGAAGCCCATGATGGATCAAAGAACCGAAAATGATATCCTCGCTTTGACTTCTCTGATATTTCATGTAAGATCCTCAATAAATGCAATGATTATATCCAATAAGATTATATAAAAAATAAATGTAGGTTTCTACATGCTAGGTAAATGAAAAAGAATTTTGCTTACCTGATGTAAAATGCTATGCATGGAGCTCCAATCTCTACCATTGTGCCCAAATGAATTATATCATCAACTCCTAAATATAAATTCTGATCATGCCTAAAAATCTCCGTGTCCATTTCAATAGGAAATGTCACAAAACGATCAGAAGATTCTATCATTTTTAACATCATTTTCAAGCTCCATGGGATATTCTTAGGCATCTCAAATTGAATTGGAGACTTTTCTACCACCCTTGAACTAAGTAGAGGAGTGGATGGGATGGGCGGCCATTCTCAAAGATGGATCATCATTCTCTTATGTCTTAAGTAGTGGTGAAGCAATTCGTCTTTTCTTGTTGTCTATCTTATTATGTGCCTAAAAATTTAGTGAAGAGAAAATTTGATAGTGACCAAAATAAAAATTGAATGTGTTTGATAATAATCAAGCTAAAGTTACTTTTTTCCTCATAATCACCAATGATGACCAAGTGTGCTGGCCATGCAACAAAACTTTTGACGACATCTTTTGAATATTAAATCATCACTCACTGGAATAGGAAGATAAGCCTTTTCATCGATACATTCCATTACCACTACTTGCACATTGTTCTTTCTCAGTTCTCTACCATGAATTAGGCCTTTATTGGCTACAATCTGACCAAGGGCAACTACATTGCCATTCTCTAAAATCAATCTACAATTTTTGTCTTGAAAAAATATTAAAACATCAGTAATTAATTCTATATATTTATTATATGAACTACTAATGATTTGTTTAATTGATGCATATTAAAAAAAAATTGCTATGAGAATATTATATAAAAACGTTTCACTAACCATTAATGGTGGTGACAATTGCGGGAGCAGCGGTTGTTGACAATATGAATCAAAACAATGATGATCTGTCTGTTTGTTCATTAATGATAATAATTATTTGATCAATTCTTGTTGTTGTGACACTTGCCTCTGTAGTGCTTCAAATCGTTCTTCCAATAACTCTTCAACAATCTTTAGTACGTTATTATGTTCATTCTTAAGTTCTTCAATGGTTTTCTCTAAATTTTCAAAGCGTTGTCGATCTTCATTTTGTTTAGATTTCGAAGAGAACTGATAAGATGTCTTTTTACTAAGGATTGGTCCAGAACCTCGTAACCAACCGTATTTCTCAGAACCAAGAACCTGTTTACGTATAGCAAACTCATCTATCGAGATTATAGATCCATCTTCTTATTGATTAAGCATCTTATGTTGCAACTCTATCATCTCATTCTACATTAATAAAAGATTTAGATGTTACTTTTTTACATGAAAGATAAATTATAAATTTGCAAAAAAAGAAAAACAAAACTCAAAAAGAAAGTTTATAATGTGTAAATACATACATATTTTTCCTCTACTTCACCATGAACCCATCCATTTTCAGTATTCCAATAAGTTTTCTTAAAATTTTATATCTCTCCAACTGTAACAGTTTCTTCTAGTTCTGATTATGAATCTGCCGTTTGTTGTAATTTCTATAGTACATGAAAATAATAAATGATAGTTAAATTAAATCAAATCAAATTAGTATTTAAAAATATTAAAAATATGTGTACCCCTTCATGTAAGTGTTGCGTAAATGACTTGGATCCACTAACATGCATGAAAGAAATTTTCGATCTATTCAGTGACCCCGCAACAGACTTCTTCTGCAAAATATTTTAAATTATTCTTTTCAAAGAAAAAACACGAGTATGTAATACTTCCACTATTACTAACATAAATGAATGAGTACAAAAAATTATGATACCTTCCATTCACCATTAGAAAAATATTCATTGTACATCCATTTCCAATCCTTGTCTCTCATCACCATCTGAGGTCGATACTCTAATGGATTTTTTCCTTCCTTGACAATTTTTTATATTAAGTCTGGCACTTATTTCGATAATCCTTAAAGCGTTCAGATCAATAATAATTGCAAATAACCTCAAGATGTTCATCTTTCTTAAAATCTAACTCAAATATATCCTGTATAAAAAGTACTAAAGAGATTAATAAAAGTTGCTAAATAACAACTGTTAGAGTTAATATGAAGGAAAACAAATGTACCCTTATACGAGCATATATTGACTTCTTATCCGGAAGAGGAATTTTAGCCCAACCACTATATTGAAGTGGAGCATGGTGGCATATTATTACACCAATATTATTGGCAAACTTAGCAGCATTTTTTCCATGGACTTGAAGCTCACCCGGTCTGTACAAAATTTGTAACTTACGTGTCTCATCATTTATCATACGACTTGTGGCTTCCCCACAAGTTAGGCCACGAATTTTCTTTTTCGGTGTTATGAAAGAAAATTATAATTTCACTCTAAATATTGATTACTTTCATAAAATTATAAAAATATTTTGGTTAAAACATTTCATAAAATTAGAAAAACATTTAGGTTAAAACATTCATGAGCTAAATATCTTACGATGATTTTTGAGATGTTTCTTGTGTAGGAGATTGTCCAGGTGGCGGAGTGATAGTAGGTGTTATCCTAGTGCCAAAGAGCCTCCTACCGTGCCGCGATAGATCTTATGACTTCTGATTTGACATAATCAAAGTCCTAGTCCAATACAAATAAATATCATAATTTTATAATTATCATATAAGATAAACATGTTAACAAAATTTATAAATATATACACTTTAGACTCATTCACTTTCATCACTCTCAGTCATATCTTCAGAATCACCAAGTAGTGCTTCTTCATCAGTTTCCTCAATATCTGATTTGTATGGACTTTGATCATTAGGACCTATTTGAAGGTCAACGAATAATCCATCAATTTCAACTAGAATAATGTCGTGCCGAATAAGTTGAGCATTGGCATTTGTTGTATCAAATTGTATGTCGACATCGTTTGAGGATGCTTCTTGATATGCTTCACCATTAACAATAACTGGCTCTGTACTATCATCTTCACTTTCTTGAGACCTTTTTGGCATATCCCAAATGTGACGATGATTTGCTTTTTTCACCACTTTCCAATTTTTGCCCTGCTTATTGTCATCCAAATAATAGACTTGATTAACTTGATTTGCAAGGACAAATGGGTCATCTTGAAACCATTCTGAGCTGATATTTATATTAGTAATGTGATATTCTGTGTACATTCTCTTTTCCTTTTTATTTTAATTATACCAACCACAGTTAAACAGTACAACTTTGTTCCAGTATAAGTAATGCACTTCCCAAATTTCATTGATGAACCCATAAAAATTACAAAATTCCTCATTATATTCTGCTTCAACCCGAATACCATAGTTTTGTGTATTACGTTGTTCGTCTCGACTTGTTATGTGGTATCTAACTCCATTAACCATACAACCAGAATATGTAAAAACATGAAAATTTGGTCGAAGAGAAAGAGCATATAGCTCATTTGTTACTTCAGAAGATGATGCTTCATGCATGCTTTTTATCTGTAATCAGTAAGTACAGTTAAACATATGCATAAAGACAACTAAAGAATCTTAAAAGTCTAAACAATTTATGAACCTAACTTTATCTTCAAACCATTTTGGAAATTCTTTCTTTTGTATTTGATCGACATTCCAAACTCCTTTGGATTGTAATAATAGCTTGTGTTTACTATTTTCAGAATAACTCTAGTTAGGAATTAATTTTTGAGAAAATTTAAATGTGTTATTACTTCTCAAATGAGTAGAAACTTACTCTAAATAAGGCTCTAACTTCGTACAATTGTTCAAAATGTACCAATGAACTTGATTCTGTTGATCTTCAGTTAGTACGATTGATGCCTATCTTCCAAATGTTCTTGTACATTAGTTGAATACTGACAATTTCGACTGCCTTCGTGTTCCAAGTTGATCTGGATTACGGTCGAGACGATTAAAACGAGTTTCTATACCACATAGATACATTGAACAAAAATTCAATGCCTCATTTACAATGTATCCTTCAGCAATGGAACCTTCAGGTCGAGCTTTGTTATTTACATATTTTTTCAATATACCTATTTCCCTAAAGAAAAATATTTAGTCACACATGAAATTAATAAATTCTTTTTAAAATTACTTCTTTAGAAAATAAAAATTAGATTACCTTTCGATAGGATATATCCACCGCATATGCACCCGACTAGCTAACTTAACCTCCAATGGCAAATGCACTGCTAGATGGATCATTACATCAAAGAAGGCAGGAGGAAAAATTCTTTCCAATTTACACAGAGTGATAACAATTCCTTCTTGCAAGGCATCTAAGTCCTTCACAAACAATGTCCTCGCACATAACTTTTGGAAGAACAAGGACAATTCAGCAATTGTACTCATCACCTTAGTTTTCAAATATGGCCTTAAACCAACAAGTAATAATTGTTATAAAAGGACATAACAGTCATGGCTTTTTTATCCAGATATCTTCCCATCTTTCATGTTAACATTTTGAGAAATGTTTGCAGCATAACCATCTGGAAATTTTACAAACTTTAAAAACTTACAGAAGTCTTTTCGTTCATCCACTGACAACATATAACATGCTGTTGGTTTCAAAGTCTTATTCCCCTGTTTTTTCAATTGCAACTGTTTACATATTTTTAAGTCTGATAAGTCAAGTCATGCATTGTCAGTATCTTTAGACTTTCCCTCGATGCTAAATATTGTACCAACCACACCATCACATATATTTTTCTCAATATGCATCACATCTATGTTATGCCTCAACTTTAGTTTTGGCCAATATTCTAACTCCCAAAAAATACTTTTACGGCTCCAGTTTGTTGTATGCTTATAATCTTCTTTATTCATTTTTTTCTTATCCTCCTTCAGAATATTACCATTTTTATCAGGCCTATATTTCCACAAATTTTCTAATTTAGTCAAGATAACATCCGTTGATAAAATTCTAGGGGGACCACGTCTTTCAACTATACCATCATACTCCTTATCATTGCACCATTGGTGGTCAGGACACAAATATCGATGATGTCCCATATAACAAGTCTTGCCCCTTATTCGAAATGAGAATGTATCATCCTCACAAATAGGACATGCTTTATACTCTTGGGTGCTATACCTGATACAGTGCCATAAGCAGGAAAATCATTGATTTTCCATAATACTACAGCATGCATCTTAAAGTAGCTTTTGTTGATAACATCAAAAGTTTGTACACCCTTTTCCCATAGTTCTTTTAGTTCGTCGATTAAGGGTCGTAAATAAACATCTATATCTTTCCCTGGAGCATTACGTCCAGAAACCAGTAATGCCATCATTAGAAATTCTTGTTTCATACATCTCCATGGTAGCATATTATATGGCACTTGCATCACTGGCCACATACTATATGACTTTGATAAATCCCCAAATGGATTGAACCCATCTGTTGCAAACTCTAACCTAACATTTCTTGCTTCTTTTGCAAAATCAAGGTATTGCATATCGAAATCCTTCCAAACCTTTGCATCTGCTAGATGTCGAAGTACGCCTTCAGTATCAATACGTTCTGCTTTGTGCCACTTCATATCAGCTGATGTATGTTGTGACATGAAAAGTTGTTGTAGACGTGGAGTTATAGGAAAATATTGCATCTTTTTGTACGGTATCTTCTTCCCTTGTGTTCCTTTGAATTTGTATCTTTCATGTCCACAAATAGGACATTTTTCAGCATCTTTATTTTCTTTCCAATATAGAACATCGTCATACTTGCATACATGAATTGTCTCATACCCTAAACCAAGGTCAAACAGCATTCGCTTTGCCTTATAGTGAGATTGCGGAATGTGATTACCCTTAGGAAATGCATCACAAAGTAGTTGGACCAACATGTCAAATGATTTGTTACTCCAACCACTCAATACTTTTATATGCATTAGTTTAACAAGAAATGTTAATCTTGAGAACTTTGTGCATCCAGGATACAACTCCTCTTCTGCTTCTGCAAACAAGTTAGCAAATCTATTACCCTCATTATTTGTGTACTCAAAAGTACTCTCTTTAGAGTATTGTCTGGCTAAAACTTCAATTGCGGATATCATATCATCATCATCATCGTCGTCATTATCAGTACTATCATCGCCGTGGTCATTATCATCTTTATATGCTCCATTGTCTTCTCCATCATTTGATTCAACTTCTCGAAGATTATTGTTTCTATCAATATTATTTTCCCCATGAAATATCCACTTAACATATCGCCTAAAAAACCCTTTTATAAAGATGTGACGCTCAATTGTATCTAAGTCATGAAAATATAAATTCAAACATAAAACACATGGACATCGAATCTCATTCTCATTATTCAAGTGATTGCTTGATAATGCAATGAAGCTCCTAAGTCTATTAACGAACTCTGAGGATAATCTATTTTTGTTGAAAATCCAACTCTTATCCATTCCCTATATTTTTATTAATATAAGTAGAAGTTTAGTCACTAAAATATGTAGAAATGCAATATTTCATAACAAAAATAAGTAAATACATAAATAATAAATAGTATCACACATGGTAAACAAAAAGACCCTTAAAAATTTACTCAACTGAAACAATAATTAGACAACTTAGAAAGATTTAAATTTAAATGATATGTTTGCTTCATAATGCTAATTTGTACTCATCAATGTGCATTTATTGTTCTTATTTTCTTAAAATTAATAGTATGTTATTGTTATTTTATCCTTTTAGTTTTTTTTTTATACTTTGTTTAGTAATAGTAATAATTACGTCTAATAAAAAATGTTGAAAAGCTATTTGATCTAAAATTAAACTCTTTTTTTTGAAAGCGTTAACAATAATTTTTTTTTTGTTAGAAATAAATTATCTATAAGAAATGGGAAGTTCTAAACTCATTTCAAAGTTTTCTTTGTACATTCATCATTTTAATTTTTTTAAAGTTATAGTAAAATCTATTAATAAAATTACTATTTCAAACAATACGTAGTTAAATACACAAATTTGAAGATCTCACGATATTTCTCTCAAGATTGTGCAAAACTTGTATTTCATAAAAGACAAACAAAAAAATTACTTCTTTTTTTTTTCTAAATTTTACAATCATTACTAAATTTTATATATTTGTATTAATATAAAATTGGAGAGAGGAACTTATAGCAAGTTATATTCAGTTTCACTCAAATCAAGTAGAAAATTTATTTATTTATTTGTTTTCTTTAACAAAAACAAAAAAACACAATTAAGAACCTTATACTATTATTTGTTCTCCAAATAAGAACACGTTGTCAAACCAAAACAAGATATGAGAAGATTTGCGTTTGAGGGTTACGTGCTTATATCTTTCCAATTTCAATTGTTCAGTTTGATTTTATTATTATTTTTTTCTTATAACGTAAAGATTTACTTGAGAATAGAAGTGATTAGATATGAAAATTCAAAATTTTAAACTACAATGTGTTTCTAACCCAAAAAAAAAAAAAAAAGAAAAAACTGCAATAGGTATTTTTGGAATGTAATAAACGCACAAAGAAATAATAAACTTTTAGTAGTTAATTTTTGTTTTTGGGTGAAATACGCTCCACTATTATTTAATAAGGATATCACTATTATTTACTTTTATGAATGCTAAAAGAAATTGAATGTATATAGATAATTAATTAAGTGAAGGATTTAGAACTTTCCACAAAATATATATATTTATATATATAATAGCTTATCTTTGAGTATAGTGATCAATTACTATTTTTTTTTTTGGAGAAAATGATCAATTACTATTTTGTGTATGAAAAATCTAGAAAAATAAAAATTAAATAGAAAGATTAAGATTAGGTTATTGAAGGCCTCTTAAAAAATTTCGCCTGAGGCCTTTAATTGTATTGAGACAGCTGTACTCATAAACTAGTTCTTATATATGTAAAAATCTGTAACGAAAAAAAGTCTAAAGAAATTATTGGAAGTATATTGTAATTATTATAGTTTGAATATTATCGATTATTAGATTAGAACAAGTTATGGATATGTCATTTTAATAGGCTATTAGGACGAGTGTTTTATACATATTGTGTAGTAACCATTTATTTGATTTTTAATTTGTATCTTAACTTTTGGTGTATGGATTTAAGGATTTTATTCGAAAATATTTTCTTATTAGATATTTAATATTACTTTATTGGTTTATAATTCTCATATCACAATCACAATTTGACAACATATATAAAAGACTAAAGTCTAGAGAGCTTGTATACAGATAACATAATGAAAAGATAAAACTTTTAAAACGACATACATAAAATATAATAAATAAAGATGAACCATCACTATTGCATATACAGTAACGTACTAGTAGAGAACTGTGGCTCAGTTGTCACAATTATGCCAGGTAGCTTATCACAATTGTAACTCTCTTTTGTCCACAAGATATTGAGAGATGACTGTGAGAAAAATCATAAATAATGTGAGAGATATGTGTGAAAGATAATTATAATTAATTGGGTGATGAATAAAAATTATATAGACTGTTAAGGCTAACTTAGTAAATTAAAGGGGTTATGTATAACTAGTTTAAATTAAAATATTAATATATTACATATAGTAACAATAACATAATTGTTAAATATGCTACATATATTATTCTATCAATTATTTGACCGTACAATTTAGGATAACTAATTATATAATTAGAGATAATCATTCTACTACTATATCAAGTAAAGAAAGCTAAGAGCCTGATTGGTCCATGATCTAAAAATAACATTTTTAAATAGGGTTATCCAAAAATAAGAATTTGGAAAGAGTTAGTGAAAATAGATTTTTGGAAATTCGTTTGGTTGTACAATTTTGTTATTGTTTTTGATTTAGAAAAAACACGATGTATTTATTAATTCTTATTATATTTTAAAATTTGTTACTACTGCTATTTTTTTTTGTTTGATTATTATTGATGTTAATATATATATTTTTACTATATTATTTTCTTTCACAATCATTAATTACAGTATTATACCATTGTTATATATTTAATAATTATGATATAATACATTGTGTTTACGATTTTCTTTTAGGCAATATACATAAAAATTTTCATTTTTATTTTTTTAGAAAGATATGCGGTAAATTTATTTTAGAGAATATACATACAACATATGCTATAGGGGAATTCTAGTATAAGGAACTCTAAAATTTCCCTAAAATTAGGGAACAAAATTTATCATTTTTTATTGGCTCACAAATGAGGTTTACAATAAATATAATGGACCTTCACTCATTGGATCATTACAGGATTTTTTTTTTCTTTTCAATTGGTCTATTAAATGTATCCATTATCCTTTAAAAAAAATGTATAATTAAACTTGACAAAAAAAAAAATGAGTGTGAAAAAAAAAGGGCTTTTGGCGATGACCTTTTGCTGTGCCGTCACTTAATGAAATTCCAGTAGATGACGAAGTGGGTTGGCTCAAGTAGTAAGAGCACCCACTACCTAAGATCTCGGTCCTAGGTTCGAGACACACCGGGGGTAGGCGTGAAAACCTATTATCCCTAATAGGGTAGGGTGGGAATTGGGTAGTATTAGGTATTTTCCTTTAATTTGTAGTAAGTGGAGGTCATTAGTTAAGCCCCACTTTTTTTTAAAAAATAAAAAAAATGAAATTCCAGTAGATTGGAACTTGCTTTTCGAGTTTTTTTTTTTCTTCATAGTTCTCTTTAATTTTGTTTTTGCCAAGACAACGAGATAGTCGATGACAACGTAAGGTTAATGAATTTGGATTTTTGTTCAAATTTTCGAGACGCATTCAAAATTTGTTCTTTCATTTTTACTTAGTATTGATCATGAGCATCAAGTTTTAGAGAAACAAAAAGAGATTTAGGGTGATAAAAATCCGTTTCCACAATCAAAGTTCTTATCTTTTACAGTATAATTAGAGAATTCTTCAGTTGAGACAAGAATGTCATCCATGAGCTTTTTTTACTCACAAAAGAAAAATTAAATACAGTTGAAACAATTGAAGAAGGATCAAGTTCATCAGATTATGACAAAAAAAAAAAAAAACAAGTTCCCTGAATTCATGTTTTTTGAATTTTTTTCCCTTCTTATTTAATTTCTTATTTAATTATTGCTTTTGAAAAGAAAAGTATTTTTGTATTAAAGATGCCGTTTGTTTTTTTTTTTTTTCCTAAAAAAAATTAAAAGATGGTTGTTGTAGAGATAGAGGGAGAGTTTTGTTTTTCCTAATAGCAAAAATTGTAAAAGACGAGTATATAATTATAACGCTCTACAATTTAAAGCACTTATTACTATTTTCTCCACCGTTGGATTTAATCATTAAGTTCCTTAACATTAAGAAACTAAATATGTTCCCTAGTGTAGAACTCCCCCTATTTTTATATTTTTATCGTACAAAGTATTATTATAAATTTTACTCAATTTAAAAAAAAAAAAAAACGATGTACACTTCTTCTCCATAGTCAACATCCAACTTTCCCTTTCCCTTCATCCTTCTTTAAGGAAATTAAAATATTAGATCATAGATCAATTAATTGAAAAAAATACCAAATACCAGAATTTATTACCATCTCAATTATTGTTTCGAACAATATTAAAATAACCCGAAGAAACAAACAAATATAATAACATACGATAAGCAATTTTAAAACATTTGAAATGAAAAAAAAGGCAAAAGAAAAAGTCACTTACTAATATAGAGAGCGGCCGCTTCGTAGTCACGATTATACTAGTTTGCTTATTATCACAACGGCAGCTTGGTTGTCATAATTATGCTAGTTAGCTTAATCACAACGACGAACTCTTCTTTGTATAGAGAAGACTGAGAGAGATAAGACTAAGAGAGATGAGGAGTTTGAGAGATATTTGAAAAGTAATTAGAATTGCAATCGTTAGTGTTAAATCACGCTACTCGTTTGTTGTAACAGAATGCTCAATTTGCGGAACTTTGAACAATCAGATGAAAAATGTAAAGAAGAGACACACAGCTTTTTATCGTGGTTCAACACAACCAAGTTATGTCTATATCCACGGGACCTGGTCCAGCAAGCAAACAATTAACTAGAAATATGAAAAGAGTACAAATACAGGTCTTATACAAGAATCTAGAACTCCCTTCTAGTTTGTCGCCGATTTGGACTCTAATTTCCTCCGTAGATTTTTGCTTCTTCAAACTTGTGTTGAACTCTCTTCAGCTGCCGTTGATGAGCTTCCCAGCTCCGGCAAGAACAAGCTGTATCTTCTTGAAATTAGGTAGCCATGGAGCTCCATCTTCATACCGGAATCAATGTTGGACTTAATGACAAAGGACACTCTTAGATCTAAACACTCAAAGCTCTAAGAGAAAGAAACTTGCTCATAAAGCAAGAAGGCCTCACCAAAAATATCTTTCAGAAAGTAATGCTCAAAGACCTCTACAAAAAACGATCTGAATAGAAGCTTCCTATTTATATAGGAAAGTACATCGTGACTCAGCTGTAATGACAGTTGTCATCGCAATGTCTGAACATGCAGTGACATAGATATAATACACAGACTCATATCTAAAGATGTCATCTTGATGTAACAATCAGGCACACTGATTTAACACACAAATATTAAACGAACTCAGATCTAAAGGTATCATCTTGATTAAACAGTCACTCACACAGTTAAGACACACAAAGTCAAACTTTACTTGAAAAGGTCAACCTTAAAGGTTAAAGGTGACAACACAAGCTGAGAAACTGATGTAACAGACAAAGCATAAAAAGCATGCTAAATATATATGTATATGAAGTGCTCTAATGACTAAACATGCAGATCACTAGACATAACACCTAACCATTGAAACCAGTTTGAAGAAGAGCTTCAGAACTTCAGATACTTCAGTTGAATGCTTTGTTAAAACAGTCTTGGAACACGATTATATAGACTAACAAATACATACACAAGACTGAAAATACAACTGAAATATAACTTTGAAATATTGTCCATTACATTGCAATAAGATCATAAGATGCCAAACTAAATCGTGCACTAACAATCTCCCCTTTTTGGCATCCTTATGATCAAAACCCTTAAGGAACAAAAACCTAAAAACAACTACAAGTCTTCCACCTGTAGAAAACAGAAATATACCACAAGAAACACAAGGAGAAAAACACAAGGAGAAAAACACAAATAACCACTACTCCCCCTTTTTGAACATAAAGGAGGCCAAAAACAGACATATGAAGAAAAAGAAGGGCTAAGAAGATGCAAGCCTGGATGACTTTCGGGTTGGTAGAGGAGGCTTGGTTGCATCGGATTTGTTCTTTTTCTTCGAAGGCTTCTGGGAGCCAGAGCTGGTACCTGTTGCAGTTTGCAGAGGTGGTAGATTTGCCAGAAGAGTGTTCAGAGATGCATCAGAAACTGAACCAGATGCATCAGATTAACCAGTAGCAATGGATGCATTCTTGTTTCCCTCCACTGAAGTTGGAGTAGCTGTACTACCTTGAGGTTGCTCCCCCTGAGTGATGGGAGATACAGGCTCCCCCTGAGTAGCTTCTAGTTTACCCAGAGCAGAAACATCAGGATCTGATAGTGGTGCTTCTGATACTGTTGGGTCAGGTTGAACAGGCTCCCCCTGAGTGGCACCTGGAGTCGAAGTTGGAGTAGTGGTTTCATCTGGCACAACAGTAGGATAGGTATTACGAGGAATCTGAATGTGAGTGAGCACGGTCTGAAGAAGACTCTCAATGCTTGCCATTTTAGCAGCCATCATCCGCTCAAATTGAGCAATCCTGTGTTTCACATTCTGTCGCTGAGCAGCCTCAGTTTGAGCAGCTTGAAGGGCTTCCTCACATTTTGCAAACAGCTTGTACTGCCGAGAATTTTCCTTGAGACCCAAACTCTTCAATTCTTCCGAGACTGGTGGAGCAGTGGCGACAACAATACTTCGTGCACTTTCATAGTGGCTCTGAAAGGTCTTCATGGTTAGCTGAGTAGGCAGATTCATGGGTGCCTCATTCATAAATTCATCTGGAGAGTAGCTATTGATGAGGGCTTATATGAAGCAAGGGTAAGGTAAAATTCGGGTTGTTGCTTCACTCTGGCCACTAGCAACAATTGTATCAAACATCCACTTGGCCAAATCCACTGGTTTGTCAGTGCCTAAAGCATAGATAAACTTAGCGTGTACCTCGCCCATAGAGGAGGTGTGTTTCCTAGGAAACCAGTTGGTGTGTGCTATTTTGTAGAGCATTCTATACTTTAGAGTAATACATGGAACGGGAATTGAATTTGATTGTGGCCATTTAGAATCTTTACCATTCAGCTCAGTGGCTACTATGTCTAGATCAAACTCCCAAGTGTATGTTCCATCAGTAGGTTCAAGACTAAGAAATTCTTCAATAACAGCAGGTGAAAATTCAACAATGTGACGTCGAAAATATACCTTAGAGAAATTGGATGATCAGGATCGTTGATTGATTTCCCAATATTGGCATAGAACTCCTGGACAATGGCTGGGCATGGAGGAGTTAAGTGTTGCATAGTGTTGATCCATCCTCTTATAGCAATCAACGTTGGTAGTCCCCATTCTTTGAAATCAGAGATCTTCACCTCCTTCTCGGGATAGACAGGACGTTTGGTCACAAATTTTTTATAATGAGATTGTAGATTCTCAGTATAAAAGGAGAAGTTGTACGCTTTCTTCAATAGTGTCTTGATCTCAGGTGATGAAGGAGCTGTAATTCGTGGTATCTTCAATTTAGCTTTCCCTTTTTCTTTTGCTGAGGTTTTTTCTTAGGAGTTGGCTTGGGAAAAGAAGAAGGCTTCGATTTAGCACCACCTGCTTGTGATTTCTTTGTCTTGGCTGGAGAAGAAATGGGCACTGGCTCATCAGGTATGTCAGTTTCTCCACTTGCTTTAACAGAGCCAGCATTATGATCCGTGGCCTCTGCATCCACAGTCTTTTTTGCTGGATTAAAAGGTTGAGTGTCTGAACCAGCAACTGGCTTGTCAGAACCCAGAACTTTTGTTGACTTGGAGGGTGGTTCTGCCTGAGAAATAGAACCAACTTCTGCAGTGTTAGCACTATACATGCCTGCTGGAACGCATGTGTCAGGAGGATTGTCAGAACCCTCTGGTATGCTGTCAGAACTAGGGTTTGAGTCCATCGTCTTTTTTGAAACTTTCTTAGACGATTTCTTCTTGGATGCAACTGTCTTCTTCTTTTTCGACTGAGATTTACCTGTTTTTGGAGGAATTTCAGAGGGCTAATTTTCAAGCCCTGATGGGTGTTCAGCTGAGGGAGCAGTAAGTTCCTCCAAAGGAGCTTGAACCTCTTCGATTTTGTCTACCATTGATGAAGCTGAAAAAGAGAAGAAGGGGAAACACTAGCTACAAGTGGAGCTTGAGCAATGGTTAGGGAAACAGAAGAAGGGAGATGGAGAGAGAAAAGAGAGAGTAGGAAGAAGATGAACAGTAAGAATAAGAGAGAAATAAGAGAGGAGCTAAATAAATGGAATAGCAAAAATTGAAAATAAGCTCCAAAATGAAAATAAAAGCGGAAAAATGGAAAATTCGAAATTTGAATTTTTTTTTCTTTTTTAATTAAATAGTCAGAAACGACAACAAGCATACGAAATGGGTAAACACAAACGACAGTTGTGTTTATGAAATCAAGCCGATACCCTGTTAAAACAGACACAATCAAATTTTGTGAACCTAGGACAATAAAACATTTAGACAACAGACAAAATATTTCCTGAGTATGATGTGACAACTTTGTGGGTCGAACATAAATTGAGCAAATTTTGAGACAATTAATTTTAGGTAACTCATCCCATTTTTAAAGCAAGAGAGAACCCATTTTGTATTGGATTTAGCCAGATTTATTAAGTAAAATCAAACAACATTTAGTGTGTATTTTTGCACTTCAAGGACTTTCACTCAACTCACGGTATGGAGGATTAAAGACATGAGTGTTTATACAATTAACAAATGTGTAGCTGAAATCAACAACTGATTATCCTTTCTAATTGAGGTCAATCACATTAGACTTGATGATTATCTTGAAGAGAATTAGAAGATATCATTAACTCAACGTGATCACACATAGATAAGAGACTCATGTGCATTTTGTGTGCATGTGGAACTACCAGATTTGGTTCTTACTGCAGGCCACGCTTAGTGGTTTAATTTATCTCTTTTTAATGACCACTCTTTGTGGTTAGACTTTTTCTTTATGCACATTGACATATGCTCATTGACTTTCCTGCACCAAATCACTCTTTTCTTTCTCCCCATTTTTTTTTGTTTGAAAGTGAGGAATCTCACCACTCTAAAGTAACCCAAATCAGTGGCTGCACACATCCCAGAGGGTAGCCCTCTTCTTTGGTAGATCATCCAAGACATAGGAGTCACTACAAATTAAACGATTACTCAAGGCTAGCTTTCACACCTGATGAGAGGTAGCCCTTTCTGATCTAGGTGCACACATGTCTCTAGTCTATGTCAAACCTGTTTAGTACTAAGAGGACGATATCTACTAAGTCTAGGCAAGTTAAAATATTTTAGTCACAGTGGCTGAGAACAATGAGTAAGGAGAATCACAAGTTGAAATTCCGCCAATCAAACTAAATCATGAGTGTTAGAATAGGGATACGATAGTTCAGTCATCATTGGTGAATAGTTACTTGAACTATAGAAACACACACACTAAGTATTCCCTGTTTTTACAAAACATATAAGACTAAAACACTCAATACAGGATGACAAACTCTCTATGAAGTAGAGCATACTCCAATGGCCTTGCGTAAAGATTCAAATCTTGGGGCATCCAAGGCTTTTGTAAACAAGTCACCTAATTGTTTTTCTGTTTCAACATGTTCTATGCTCACCAATTTATGCTCAACTAGATCACGAATGAAGTGATGTTTGATGTCTATATGCTTTGTCCTAGAGTGCTGAACAGGATTTTTTGAAATGTTTATAGCACTTGTATTGTCACAAAAGATAGTCACATTGTCAAGCTTGATTCCATAATCACTAAGCATTTGCTTCATCCAAAGGAGTTGAGTACAACAACTACCTGCTGCAATGTATTCGACCTCAGCTGTAGAGAGTGATATGGAATTCTGCTTCATACTGTGCCAAGCAACAAGATTGTTTCCTAGGTAGAAGCATCCACCTGAAGTACTCTTCCTATCATCAAGGCTCCCTGCCCAATCAGCATCACAAAACCCTACAAGAAAAGGGTTAGTGTCTTTGGTCATCCAAATACCAAAATCTGATGTGCCATTCACATATTTGAGTATCCTCTTCACAGCTGCAAGATGTGACTCCTTAGGATCTGCCTGATATCGAGCACAAGCACCAACACTAAAACAAATGTCAGGTCTGCTAGCTGTCAGATATAACAGGCTACCTATCATGCTTCTAAACAGAGTATGATCAATGCTAATTCCTTTTTCATCTTTGCTCAACTTGATGTTTGTGCTCATTGGAGTTCTCATTGTCTTTGAGGTTTCCAAACCAAACTTTTTAACAATGGACTTCGTATATTTTTCTTGTGAGATAAAAATTCTATTGTCATATTGTTTGATTTGAAGACCTAAAAATACATTTAGTTCTCCTACCATACCCATCTCAATTTCAGATTGCATTTGTTTAACAAAATCATGAGTATGCTTCTCACATGTTGAGCCAAAGATGATATCGTCCACATAAATTTGAGCACAAAGTATACCTATTTCAAGCCTTTTGATGAACAATGTTTTATCTGACCCACCTTTATGGTATCCTTTGTCAAGCAAATAAGTGGTCAGCCTCTCATACCAAGCTCTTGGAGCTTGTTTCAGGCCATACAAAGCCTTTTTGAGCTTGTATACATAGTCTGGATAATGTGGATCCTCAAAGACTGCAGGTTGCTCTACATATACATCTTCATTTAAAAATCCATTTAGAAAAGCACTTTTGACATCCATTTGATAGACTTTGAAATTTAGCATATAAGCAATATCTAGAAACAATCTAATAGTTCTAATCTAGAAACCGGTGCAAAAGTCTCATCAAAATCAATGCCTTCAACCTGCGTGTATCCTTGAGCAACAAGCCTAGCTTTATTTCTAACCACATTTTCAAACTCAATAGTTTTATTCTTAAAGATCCATTTTGTTCCTATGATGTTACTATCAGCTAGCCTAGGAACTAATGTCCACAAATCATTCCTAATGAATTGCTCAAGTTCTTCTTGCATAGCTAAGATCCAATGTTCATCAACAAGAGCCTCTTTCACATTTTTTTGACTCATGTTGTGACAGATAACAGATATGACTTACCTCACTCATGTGTCTTCTTCTAGTGACAAGAACATCACTAGGATTGCCAATGACTTTGTCTAGTGGATGAGCCTTTTGGATCCACGAAGGTGGTCCTCTCCTAGGCTCTTTTTGTTGATCATGTATCTGTTCACCACTTGTGTCACCTGAATCTGGAGTTCCAGCAGATGCATCAGCTGTCTGAACACTTCTGTCACCTGTTCTGTCAGCATGATTATCTTATTCTTCCTGTGACAGATCAGTGATAGATTCTACTGAATCTTCTTGAGAAAATTCAGAAAAATCATCTTTATCATTGAAAACAACATTTATTGATTCCATAACTGTTTGAGTACGAATGTTGTAGACTCTATACAGTCTACTGTTCATAACATATCCCACAAGCAAACCTTCATCACTTTTTGGATCAAATTTGCCTAAGTGTTCTCTATCATTAAGTACATAGCACTTTGATCCAAATACATGCAAGTAGTGAAGATTAGGTTTCTTACCCTTCCAAATCTCATAGGGTGTTTGTCTTGTACCTGGTCTCAAATGCACACGGTTGCTGAGGTAGCAAGCTGTGTTTACGGCTTCAGCCCAAAGCTTTTTAGGAAGCTTCTTGCTATTCAACATAACTCTTGCCATTTCTTGAATGGTTCTATTTTTTCTTTCAACCACCCCTTTTTGCTGAGGTGTCTTAGGGGCTGAAAACTCATGTGAAATACCAAACTCATTGCAAAAGTTAGAATACAAGACATTTTCAAATTCCTTCCCATGATCACTCCTAATTCTAACAACCTTTTTAATTATGCATTGTTTTTCATTTTGTAATCTTATGACAAGATTTTTGAACATCTGAAAAGTGTCTAATTTTTCTCTAATAAAATCAACCCATGTAAAACGAGAATAATCATTAACACACACATAAATGTACCTCTTTTCAGCTATGCTCTCAGTTTGAACTGGACCCATGAGATCCATGTGCATGAGTTCTAAGCACCTACTTGTAACAAGGTGTTGAATTGACTTACGTTGACTTCTTGTCTACTTTCCTATTTGGCATGGTCCACAAATGGGATTTTTGGGAAGTTGGAGCACTGGAACACCTCTTACAGCTTGGTGTTTGGTGATTTTGATCATGTCTCTGAAATTGAGATGACCAAGCTTTTGATGCCACAGTTCAGTTTCTGTCAGATCGGCTCTCAGACATGTTTTGACATTGCTGAGAGTGTAGCAATTGTCACTTGATATGTGACCAGTCAATATACATTCACCATGGTTGTTCATCACTTGGCAAGTCTTTTGATTGAACTATACAGAGAGATGATCATCACACATTTGTTTGATACTGATCAGATTTGCCTTTAGACCTTTCACCAGCAAGACTTTTTTAAGATTTGGAAGTCCCTGCACACACAAGTTTCCAACACCAAGAACTTGGCCTTTTTTGCCATCACCAAAAGTAACAGATCCATTAGTATTCTCATGAAAATCAGACAGAAATGATCTGTTTCCAGTCATATGTCGTGAGCGTCCACTATCAAAATACCAATTTTCTGAATTATATGCAACTAGTGAGGTGTGTGCTACATGACATTTTATTTGCTTAGGAATCCAAACTTGCTTTACTTTCTTTTCAAATATTTCATTGTTTCTCATGGTTAACTTAGCTCTTTTTCTTAAAAAATTCAACAATTTGTAACACTTTGGTCGAGTGTGACCTGTTTTTCTACAAAAATAACAGATGGATATAAACTTTCTCACCTGAGGATGAGGCTTAGAATACTCACCAATGTCCAGCTTTAGTTTCCTTTGGAACCCAAAAGGATTGTACTACAGTATTCCTTTTTGAGAGATTGAGCTCTCACCTATGTACCCCAGACCTGATTTGTCTATTGAAGTTTACCCAACTCCAAGCATTTGACTTAATTTTTCTGATCCATTCGTCAGATACAAAATCTTTTTGTTAGATTCATCAAGCTCCTTCTGAGTTTTGACAAGCTGATCTTGAGAACTCTGCAGTCTTGTTCTTAATTCAGTAAGCATTTCTTCATATGCTCCCCTTTCTTCCTTGAGACTACATATAAGAGCTTCTTGAACCCTGACTTTGTTAGCCATTCTCAACCACTGATCATACATATTTTGATAAGCATCTTGT
>JXTC01000108.1:66607-111569 GCA_002914845.1 Trema orientale
GGCCATAATTGCATTAATTCCTTTAGAGTTCCAATTAGCAGAATCATATTCAGCAGTTGACCATTTGTTTTCGGGTTTAAGAATTTCCTTACCCTTGTCATCGGTTTCAACAGGAGGTGACCATTCGTACACAATGGAGGTCCAAACTCTTTCATCAATGAACTTCAAGAAAGCTCTCATTCTAGCTTTCTAATATGGGTAATTTGACCCATCAAGCAAGGGTGGTCTAGAAATAGATCCACCTTCTCTTAGCTGATCCATCTCTGCAGTAAGATATAAAAACAGAGCACGATTTCCAAACAAAACAGAGTAATATGATTTAGAAACCCAGAAATCTCATTGAATATAGCAAGCAATGCCTGCTCTGATACCAAGTGTTGAATCACGCTACTCGTTTGTTGTGACAGAACGCTCAATTTGTAGAACTTTGAACAATCAGATGAAAAATATAAAGAAGAGGCACAGAGCTTTTTATTGTGGTTCAACACAACCAAGTTGTGTCTACATCCACGGGACCTGGTCCAGCAAGCAAACAATCCACTAGAAATATGAAAAGTGTATAAATACAGGTCTTATACAAGAATCAAGAACTCCTTTCTAGTTTGTTGCCGATTTGGACTCTGATTTCCTCCGTGGATTTTTGCTTCTTCAAACTTGTGCTGAACTCCCTTCAACTGCCGTTGATGAGCTTCCCAGCTCCGGCAAGAACAAGCTGTATCTTCTTGAAATCAGGTAGCTATGGAGCTCCACCTTCACACCGGAATCAATGGTTGACTCAATGACAAAGGACACTCTTAGATCTAAACACTCAAAGCTCTGAGAGAAAGAAACTTGCTCATAAAGCAAGAAGGCCTCACCAAAAATATCTTTCAAAAAGTAATGCTCAAAGACCTCTACAAAAAACGATCTGAACAGAAGCTTCCTAGTTATATAGGAAAGTACATCGTGACTCAGCTGTAATGACAGTTGTCATCGCAATGTCTGAACATGCAGTGACACAGATATAACACACAGACTCAGATCTAAAGATGTCATCTTGATGTAACAATCAGGCACACTGATTTAACACACAAATATTAAACGAACTCAGATCTAAAGATGTCATCTTGATTAAACAGTCACTCACACAGTTACGATACACAAAGTCAAACTTCACTTGAAAAGGTCAACCTTAAAGGTTAAAGGTGACAACACAAGCTGAGAAACTGATGTAATAGACAAAGCATAAAAAGCATGCTAAACATATATGTATATGAAGTACTCTAATGACTAAACATGCAGATCACTAGACATAACACCTAACCATTGAAACTAGTTTGAAGAAGAGCTTCAGAACTTCAGATGCTTCAGTTGAATGCTTTGTCAAAACAGTCTTGGAGCACGATTACACAGACTAACAAATACATGCACAAGATTGAAAATACAACTGAAATATAACTTTGAAATATTATCCATTACATTGCAATAAGATCATAAGGTGCCAAACTAAGTCGTACACTAATAGTTATAAATAGAGGACTTTATTGAGTTTAACTTTATTATGTAATGTAAAAAAATTAAAAGGGTTCAAAAAAAGATAACGTTAAGTTTTATAGGTGTACGCACAAAGTTATGAATCATATAGTAAATACAATTATTTATTTTCATTTAGTTTGTTATTATTTTTTAATTAGAAATAAATATTTAATATATAATAATTCTATGGGTCTACATTCAGTTTTATATGTATATGCAAAAAAAAGATAACGTTATATATAGGTGTACTGTACGCAAATGTCTTGCCAACAAATCCACTTAATTAGATCTTGCTTTCATCTCTCCCTTTTAATAGCTAACTAATTTATTTTGAATTTAATTAATTCAATTAAAATAAATGATCTCGTTCAAAATTAAGAATTTGAGTCAATTTGAATTTTAAATCTAACTTCTTATTATTATTTGCTGGAAAATCTCTAAATACACAAAATTTAATCTCCCTTAATTTGTTCTACTATTTCCTTAGAGAAAATTATACGTTCATTGGTATTTTTAGAATATTTATAATTTAAACATCTTGTTTCAAAATTTATTGGATTAAAAACAATGCACATTTCATTAAAAAAAAAAAAAAAAAACAACGCATGCTTTGATATCTGCTCTTTTATTTTTTTTTCTCCTAAATTCACCTTTAAAAATAAATAGATATGAACAAGTGACATATTTATTGCTTTTTCTGTCTCCCTAAAGAAATTTATTCTCGCTTTTTGTTCTTAACAATTTTGTATACAAGATTTATATTTCCACCAAAGAAAATGTACCTTGATCTAATATTCTATAATTTAATAATTTTTTTTTTTAGATAGCTCTTTTCTTTCTCATTTTTATTCCTCGTCAATACATTATTTATGTATAAAAAAAATTGAGATAAGAACATGCAACGATTAGTAAAATTAAATAACGCTTCTAGAATAAATTTTGTGACAGAAACATAATACAATTGATATCATTTGACATATAATGTATATTAAAGAGAGTTTGACTAAGAGTCATATAATTCATTGTTAAAACTTGCTTTATTTTTGAATTATTTTGAATGAAGTTTAACAAACATTTTACTTAAAAAGTGTTTATAATAATTTTTTTGCTACTAATGCTTGTAATGTCTAAACAAAAATATAGAAAATATATCTAAACAAAAATATAGAAAATATACATTGTATTTGACAATAAAATATGCAGTAGCACAAAATTTGCATAAATTTAGCTAGAAGAAACATTTTAAATTTCGGCCACTAACTATTTAGTAGCGAAAAGTTATTATTTGCAACTAACAATTTTTAGTAGTCAATAACCCATTAACCCACCAAATTTTACTAGTATTTTATGCTACCGAAAGTTATTTTGGTAGCCAAAAATATTATCCGACTACCAAAATTTTGGAAGCCAAAAGATTAGGTCTCATTTGCATTGTTTCCTCTACCAGAACTTTCTGCTACCACAAATTGGTAGCAAAATACAATTTACTGATACCAATATATTTTAATAGTTGAAAATTTGGTTACCAAAAGTCTCTTTTCTTGTAGTGGATCAATTGGGCTTAAATAGTTTTTTTGGATAATTACATAAAAAAGGGAGAAAAAAGTTAGACTGATGGGTAGGCCATTAGAGCCCACCACACTGCTACATTAGCAGTGGAATTCGGCCAGCCCCTAGGCCCACTAGTGCCTGCCAAATTACCATATGGGAAGGAGCTTGTAAAACCCTCCTCCCCATTTTGTTGTGTGTATTTCAGTTTTGATTGAAATATTATTTTGGCAGCTGCACATAAAACTAATAGAAAAGTGAGAGAAAAAAATTCTTGAAGCTACCACTGGAGGCTATTTGAGTTCTTAGATTCTCACTTAGAGATTGGTCAATATTGAGGTACCCACACACCTCTGCAGTTACAAGTTTGGTGCATAGGAAGGAAGACTCATTGGTTGGTGTATACAATCTCCTGTATGTATTTAGATCATAACAAAGAACCTAAAAGGTTTTATGAAAAACTATAATCCGAAAAATTTTTTGTTATCCATGCTTCCACTCATATTTGATTTTCTCATATTTTTCGTAAATTATAACCAACATAAGAAAATTAGTACTAACAATATTTGAATCATAAATAAGACTAAACTTATTATTTTAGAGAGAACAAGTAAATCCAAATTTGTCCAATATAGAAACAGAAACTAAATTCTGTCTCTAAATATTTCCCATAATTCAAAGAAACTTAAAATACCCTATGGCCTCCACTTCAAGTGTTTGGCCATTGCCCACAAATATGACTCTTTTAACATCATTTGGCATCTAACTCTATATACAATCTTGCATAGAAACACTTACGTGGGTAGTAGAATCAGAATCTACCTACTAAGTATCCTTAGGTACAAAGTTAATTAACTTCCAAACAAACATAGATGAGAAGCTTACTATTTTTAACATGCCAAGCTCTGTACTTAGCGCATTCCTTCTTCGAATGCCTGACCTTGCTACAAAAGAAATAACCTTGCTCATCTTGTTTCTTCTGCACCTTAAAAAATGGAGCTACTGCAACTTCCTTTCCCTTACCTCTCTTCCTCTTCTTTGCCTTAGAGGTAGTGGTCAAGTTAGCACTTTTAAGCTTTTCTGCTTCAATTTTCCCTTCCTCTGGAATACAAATAGATACTAACTTATTAATATTCCATTTGTCCTTCTGGGTGTTGTATATTGTCTTTAGGTCCTCATACTGAGTAGGATGAAAATGAAGTACCAAAGCCACAAACATGTCTTCCGACATTTCTAACTTGAGCTTTTTCAATTTATCAGCTAAATGAGACATTTGCATTATATACTCCCTTGTGTTTTTGTTGCCACTATGTCTTATTGAGATGAGCTTCCCTAAGATAGTAATCATCTCAACCTTTTGATTCTTAAGATAAATTTTCTCAAGAGTAGCAAGAAAAGCCTTAGCATTTTCTTCTTTTAGCAAAAAGCCGCTTATAATTTCCAGAATAGAATGCTTCATGATCATGACACTCATACGATTAGACTTTTTCCAAAGTTCAAAGTCTTTCTTATCATCATGAGAACTTTTTCCGTAAGAGCACTGATCCTTTATAAGTGACAGGTCAAAATCCATACAATCCAATACGATCATGACATTCTCTTTCTATGCCTTAAAATTTGTGTTGGTAAGCACGGGTATTGAACTCTGGTTGGCAAAAATATTAGCAGTAGAAACTGAACAGAGGACAGAATTAAAATAATAAATTAAACATGCTCACAACTTTAAATGTCATATATATAGTATACAAAATAGCAGAAGATATGCAAACATGACATCAATCACATAATCACATAAAAGTGAGCTACCATCACAAGATACCTAGCGCAACGTCAATAAGCCTTCCTTTGGGCCGACTTATAAACTTGCAAGTGGTACTCTCAAGTGTAATAATCAAATACTAACAATAAATCTTGCCAAACAATAAATTTTCGTCTCGGCTGATTTACTGTTCACGTGAAAACCGAACAACTGTCACATATTTATCATTACATGTGTGTTTGTTGTCGTGCCAAATAATCACTATCTTTTGGGCCGATAATCAACTGCATTAACAACAAAATCACAACATCTTTATATGTTAGAATAAATTAGATTATGCAATAGAGGCTGCTTTAGCAACATATTATTTTATCGAATCTATCTCAACATATAAGACAATTAGTGCAAAAAAAATTATCCAAAATGCCCAAGCCATCAAGATTTTCTTAAAATACAAAACTTAGTTATTTGAGTTCATGCACTTTATTAGCTCTTAATACTAAATAGAGTTTTCAATGGATAAAGTGTAGGTCGTTACTAAAATAGGTTGAGGCATATTAACTTAAATATTGGTCAAGTTTCGGGTTGGTTTCCCTTGAATTTAGTCAAAAACGACAAAATTATACCCAAAACATTGAACCAGAAAACTTATTTAGGTCAAAAATTGACCTAATTGCTTAACGGGTCAGCGCCACTGGAAAAATATGGTCTCAACTCGATACCTAGTGCTATAGTGCCAAAAAAGCGGCTCTGTAGCGCCAAGACAATCCGCCAGCTGGCCCTGTGGTACCAACACTATCTGAAAGCTAGTGTTGCAGAACCAACACAGTTTCTGAGAAAATTTTGCCAAATGCCAAATTGGAAATTTGAACCTAATAACCTCAAATCAATGATTCATAAGCCCTAATATATAATTATACGTTAATGACCCCAAAATCTAGAATTAACCCTCAGAGCATCATACAACTCAATATATCATGAAAAATCACAAATCATACATAATTAATCTAAAATCTAGAAAACTTAATAGGCGTAGATTATTAAAAACTAGAGTCGTGCATGATTAACTTAATCTATTTAAGAAATCCCACTATAATACCACTTGTTAGACAACAATATGATTGCAATTAACCAAACACAACCCTAGATCTATCATGTTAAACCGATAGGTCATTGTGATTGTTGAGTTTTACCAAAGTCCATGTCTATTCTAGATTAGGACTGAATATTGATTCTGAAGGTGGAAGCGTAAGATGAAAAGAGATGGCCTAAAGGTTAAGTTCTTCTATAACCTAAAGCCTAAAGCATACTCTGATGAAGTTCTCTGTTAGTGATGGTAGCTAGTAGAAAAAGCGTATGTAACTTTTAGGTATATGGACCATAACCCTAATAGAAACTCTATATACTGCCCTATTAAGTCTCCATCAAGCCCAACTGAGTAGATTAATAGGGTATCTATACCTAGTGAATATTCTGACTCAATCTAGTAAATTACTTAATCTAGTTTGCTTAAAAATAATATAGCCCAATACAATTGTTTAAAATATGTGGCTCACTATTATTAAGAAATAGAATTTCTTAACAACCTCTATTATCAAAAAAAGTTGGTTCAATAATGGAATCAAAGGATTGGTAGAAATCAAGTAATAGACACACACACAAAAAAAAAAAAAAAAATTAAAGTGATTCGGCCTTCGAACAAAGAATCCTACGTCCATTATGCTGCTGTTATTTCTTTGAGTGTTCTTGATATAATAATATCTAATCCTAACTACATCTTGCTTTCTCCTATTTATACACAAGAGTTGAGGTTTTTTAAAATTAAAAATTCATTATTTGTACACTAGGTCAAATCCCTTTTGGTAGGTGAGATTTGACCCTAGATTATCCCAAAAATCTAGATGATATTTCTGAAAACGTAGAGGTCGCGCCTCAGTTCACGCTATTTTACCGGCTCTGAATGAGCATAGGCTCAAGTAGTACGTAACAACCTCCATATCGTGCAAACGATTTTCCTCTATGTAACAATTATATAAATCCTAAGACAATAATTCACGCCTGGTTTTGATCCGTGTTTAGACTCTTCGCCGTTTGTCTTCTCAACTGTCCCAGTACCACATTTACCTCCCGTATTTATTTAATACAACGAACTTTAGTCCTTGGACTCTGATAATGAGTCATGACTCATGACCCTATAGTCTTAAGATCTTTTTCGCAAGTCTCCCTCAGTGGGGCTCAAGAGACGGCGAAAACCCAGCACGCTTGACGCCCCTTTTTCATTGATTAATTGTCGTACATCTACTAACCAACCAGCTGCCTCTATGTTGGCACACTTATCTGTTGTATTCTTCCCCACTTACTACCTGTGTCCCTTTTTTTTCTCGCCTCAATTTCAGTACCGACTATATTACTCCAAAAAAAAAAAAGAAAAAAAAAATTCAGACAAAAGCTTAAAAACATAAAACCAGAGTAAAAGGAGCTGAAATAATTAGAAAGAAATAATGCTAATAATTTCCGTAAAAAAACCCATTACCCTCTTGTTTCTTATCTCCTTGCTAATTATCTCGGTTGGGCTTAGCCTTGGAGCTAATCCTACTTACCTCTACCACAACTGCACAAACACCACCACTTTCGCTCCCAACAGCATCTACCAATCCAATCTCAAAAGCCTCCTCTCCTCCCTCTCCTCCAATGCCACCACCGAATTCCACAACGCCACCACCGGCGAAGGCACCGCCTCCGCCGTCTACGGCCTCTTCCTCTGCCGAGGAGACGTCAACGCCACCGCGTGTCGCGACTGCGTGACGTTCGCCGTCAAAGACGTGGTCGAGAAGTGCCCCGTAGAGAAACAGACGATGATCTGGTACGACGAGTGCCAACTGCGCTACTCCAACCGCTCGTTCTTCGGCACCGTCGACGAGCGCCCGAGGGTCTCTCTGCTGAACACGGCCAACGTCACGGACCAAGAGCGGTTCAATCGGCTGGTCAACGTGACGACGAAGGAGGCGGCGGCTGAGGCGGCTATAGGCGAGCCGGGCGATAAGAAGTTCGCCACGAGAGAAGTCAACTTCAATGGGTTTCAGAAGCTGTACACGCTTGTGCAGTGTACGCCGGACCTGTCCGCTGCCAATTGCAATAGATGTCTAATTGACGCCATCGGACGTCTTCCCATATGCTGCGCCGGGAAGCTTGGGGGGAGAGTTTTGTTTCCTAGTTGTAATGTTAGGTACGAGGTCTACCCGTTTTACAATCGAAATGCGTCAACGCCGCCACCGGCCGCTGCTCCTCCGCCAGGTTCCACAGCGAGCTCTAAAGGTAAGCCCTTTTGAATTAAAGATTAATTAGCAACAATACATCAGCTTATCTTAATTTTTGAAACTAATTTGTTAGTTGGTTTGTTAGTTTTACTGCAAGTACAAGTTTATGATGATAGGTCTTATTAGTATTTGGTTCAATTAAAAGAATCTTTAATTCTGTGAGGAAAAAATTAAAAAATAAAAAAGAGTTAAGTATCATCACACCAGTAGAAATTCACATGTTAACTAGTGTAAGTTTCGAAATCGTGATAGTCTTTATGAATTCTAGGATAAGCATATCAACATCTGAATTAGGTTCAAAACTAATCTTTGTTCCAAAAAAAGTGAACTATAAAAAATCAGTGATAATAATAACCATTGATGAACTCGTGATAATAAAAAATTCCCCCGTCAATTTTTGTCATTTTGTGGGACGCATGGGTCAAGGTCCCCTGCCTTCTAGATAATGTAATTGCCCTTGCTTGTTCTGTAACATCAGTTATTTAAGAGGGGGCGGTAGACTTTTCAAAAAGACTAAGTTCTCTCATGGTCACAATTGCATAGTTTTTGAAAATCAAAAACCAAAATAAAAAAAAAAAAGTATTTTTGTTTTTATGTTTAAAAAAAAAACAAAAAATAAAAGCGTATCCTTGGACAATTATTTATTTGAACTTTCACTATCTAGTATATGTACGACGATTGATTCCTTTTTTTTATTACTATTTATAGTACATTGCTTATTATTATTATTATTATTATTTATTCTTTTCTCCCCTGTTATAATTTATGTGGCGCGCCATGTTATTTTAGATGGATAGCTCCGTTCTTTCATGATTATAATTACTCCTGAAGTACTGATTTGTATTACTGTTATTCCAGGGAAAAGCAAAATCTCATCCCGAACAATTGTGGCCATTGTTGTCCCAATTGCAGTCGCTGTGCTAATTTTCATATTGGGGTTCTGTTACATAACCAAGAGATCAAAAACTAAGTACAGTTTTATTGGCCACAAAATCAAGAAGGGTAAAATAAGGATTTATCAACATGATTAATTAACATCAAAATCTAAATTATCGTTTTAGTCGTACTGTCTCCATTTTAATTCGCAACTTCTGGGACTTATATTCTTCGGCTGTGTAGCAACAGGGGGTGAAGATATTACAACCATTGAGTCCTTGCAATTTGACTTTGCTACAATTGAAGCTGCCACAAACAAGTTCTCAGCTGATAATAAATTAGGTGAAGGAGGATTTGGTGAGGTTTACAAGGTATGATAAGATAGGTATCTGCAATATTTTTGCATATGTAGTACTTCATCATTGAATTATATATTGTTGTTCATAAGCTCTTAGTTTCAAAATAATCAATGAAATCTACTAGAAACTTAAAACGGTTTCTTTACTTAAATTTCAGGGCACGCTTCCGGATGGACAACTAGTAGCTGTGAAGAGGCTATCGAAAGGTTCTGGGCAAGGTGCAGAAGAATTTAAAAATGAAGTTATACTGTTAGCTAAGCTTCAACATAGAAATCTTGTGAGATTATTGGGATTTTGCTTGGAAGGAGAAGAAAAGTTGCTCGTTTATGAATTTGTTCCCAACAAAAGCCTTGACTATTTTCTATACGGTATGTCGATTTTAGGTATCCGCCTTTCTATGCATTAGCGAAACTATGAATTTATTTCAAATTTGACTTATCAAGGTTTATGTTTGAATTTAATCGTTAGTTTCAAGCAAAAACTTATTCTAAACAATCTGCAGACCCTGGAAAACAAGGTCAATTGGATTGGTCAATACGTTACAAGATAGTTGGAGGGATTGCTCGAGGAATACTATATCTTCACGAGGATTCTCAGCTTAAAATTATACATCGTGATCTTAAAGCTAGTAACATTTTGTTAGATACTGAAATGAACGCAAAGATTTCTGACTTTGGAATGGCAAGGATTTTTGAGGTTGATCAAACTCGAGGAAATACAAGTAGAATTGTTGGTACCTAGTAAGTTCAATTAACTTCCCTAAATATATGAAATATGAAAAAGAAAGTAAACAAGGTAGAACTATGAAGCAGTTAGAAGATTATACATAAAAGTTAGCTGCAACCTCTTTTCTTTTACCGTAGTGTTTAATTATGTGTTATTATTTGCAGTGGCTACATGTCTCCAGAGTATGCAATGCACGGACAATTTTCTCAGAAATCTGACGTGTATAGTTTTGGCGTGTTAATCCTAGAGATTATCAGTGGCAAAAGGAACAGCAATTTCTATCAGTCTGACTATGCCGAGGACCTCTTGAGCTATGTGAGTGTGACAATTACAATTCTATTTAGATACTCGAACTCAAGTAAAGGAAGCTGGCCGGCCTCATATAATTACAATTCATATGATTGATTTTGCAGGCTTGGAAACTTTGGAAGGAGGGTACTCCCCTGAAATTGTTGGATCCAACACTAACGCAATCTTATTCAGAAAATGAAGTTATCAGATGTATCCATATTGGCTTACTATGTGTTCAAAAAGATCCAGAAGACAGGCCAACAATGAAAACAATAGTTCTCATGTTTAACAGTTACTCGGTCACACTACCAGTACCTCAACAACCAGCATTTTACAATAGAACAGAAGCAGACATGCCATCAATGGGACTAAAGTTCGATCAATCGACAAGCGTTGGATTTCCAGTTTCTATAAATGAAGCATCAATATCTGAATTATATCCTCGTTAATTAGCATATATTAGACTAGATGTGCGCGAGTTTAATTATCTGTTTTGGTTTCTAAATATGTAATTAAGTTCCTTAGTGTGAAAGGTCATGGTTCCAAATAACAGAGGGTCAGACTTCTAAAACCTTCAAACAACTGTTGTTTCATGGTTTCAAGTCTTATCAATAAAATTTCAAAGCAGTAAACTCATTTCTAGGTGTATATTTTAAAGTTTATTTGTGAATGCCCCGAGAAATATTGGATAAATGAAGTGAATGTTGTGCCAATCTTCATTTATCAATCAGCTACGCTCAAAGAACTGGATAAATGAAGTGAATGTTGTGCCAATCTTCATTTATCAATCAGCTACGCTCAAAGAACTGTACTGAGTTTACTTTTACAACCTCAATATTTATAAAATTGTTTCATAAATATTTTAACCCTGTTATACTGCGCTTTGCGTGAGTAAATATTACTATTGCAAGGATATATTAAGACTAATTTATATTTAGGTTCAATGTATTATAACATTAAAAAATATATTTATTAAAATAAGGATAATAATCAATTTATTTTTAGCACAATTATTTGTTTGATGAACTAAATTTAACATAAAGTATCATTAAAATTAATTTAAATATAATATTATATAATAAATATATAAATGTCAACTCATCATAACGTGAAAAAATAATAGTAAGACTAATCATATTATGAAAAATAAGAGTTAAATTAGGAATAGAACACTGATAAAAGAAGTTATCACATTTTTTTTATTATCTTTGTTTCAGGCTTAACATAAATATATACGAGTAACTTAATAAGATATCTGTAGTAAACTCTCTGTTTTTTTTTTTTTTTCCAAATTTACTCGAATACCAACGTAGACACTCGACTACCATTATGATATCCCAATATTACAAATAATTTAACCATATCTTGAGTTACCTAATAAAATACCTGTAATAAACTCAATTTTTTTTCTAAGAGAATGAAGAAGCAACTAAAGAAAAAAATTATTTTTAAAAGGTCTTAGGAGAAAAGTTAAATTTAATCCTATTATATAATAGTTTATTTAAAAGAAAGAAAATAAAAAAAGGCAAAAGAATCGAGTTGGGGGGGGGGGGGGGGGGCCTGGAGACAAAGCAAAAATAAACGGTAATTGAAATTAAAAAAAAAAAGCAAAAACAAATATGTAAAGTTAAAGAAAAAGTACGCCGTAAATTAATGTACTATAACTTTAGCGTTATTTTGTTCTAATTTGTTATATTAATAGTCCCTCCCAACTTAATATGTACTAATTAGCGATGGAAAAAGTATATAGTATATGATGACTTCATATATATGGGGAGATTTGGCTCATGTTTATTCAAGAGAAGCTTTTCGTTTTCTTTATAGATCAATATATTCATGCTTGAATTTAATAGAAAATCAAAATTTTACCTGACATGTAGTCAATGCAGGTAAGGCACACGTAGGGCCACTCGGCCAGGCCGTAGTTTTAAAATCAAGACCGTATTTTTCAAAAGTCATGATCTTGCATGCATTGTATATATAAAATTGGGTAATTATCATTAAAATACCCATCTGTTTTGAAAAAATGTGAAATTTTTTTTGTTTTTTTAGAAATTCAAAATAAGTACTTTCTATTTAATGAAAATTATCACTAAAATGCATCTGTTTTGAAAAAGTGTGAAAAAAAAACCCTTATATTGTTAAAAATTCAAAATAAATACCTTCTACTTAAATTATCATATTATTTGCTACTTTTGACCACTCAAAGGTTTCAAAAAAATTAGTAAAATTAATATTTTACTTATATTATATTACTTTAAGAAAGACACCATATTTGAAAATAAAGGGAGAGAAAATACACATAGTCTAAAACCTCTTAAAAAAAATCTTATATCCATTGTTGTGGTACAAATCTAGAAAAAAAATCTAAAATTTTTGAAAATTTCTCAAATAGAAAGTATTTATCTTGAATTTTTAATAATATAAGAGTTTTTTTCACACTTTTTTAAAACAGAGGGTATTTTAGCGATAATTTTCGTTAAATAGAAGGTACTTATTTTGTATTTCCAAAAATACAAGATTTTTTATTCACATTTGTTCAAAACATAGGGTATTTTAATGATAATTTTCGTTAAATAGAAGATATTTATTTTGAATTTTAAAAAACGTAAGTTTTTTTTTCACATTTTTTCACTATAGAAGGTATTTTAGTGATAATTTTCGTATAAAATTTAAAAGCCAAATCATATACTAAACGTGCTATATCTAATTTACCGCGTTTTGCACAAATTATATTAAAACTGCAAAGATATATTAAACCTAATTTATAATTAAATTCAATGTATTATAACATCAAATCATGTATTTATCTTTATATTCAAAAAATAAATGCATTAAGATAAGGATAATAGTCAAGTTATTCTTATGATATGAATATAACACAACTATTTGTTCGATAAATTAAATTTAATATAAAGTATCATTAAAATTAAAATAAATATAACATTATATAATACATATATTTGTTCGATGAACTAAATAATATTAAATAAGATATAATCTATTTATATATATATTACGACTAATCATAGCATGAAAACATAATAATAGGACTAATTATATAATAAAAAAATAAAAATTAAATTAGTAATTTTTAAAAACTTTTAAAAATAGAATACTAATTAAAAAATTGGGGAGAGCTACAGTAGGGGCGCCCCTACGTAGGGCCACCCTTTATACACCGTTTGATGGGAATCTGTGGGGAATAACGGGAATCTGTGGGGAATCTGTTTGTACACAGATTCTCATCAAACGGTGTATAGACAGGGCCCTACGCAGGGACGCCCCTATTGTAGACGCGCCCTAAAAAATTTATCACATCTTTTTTACTTTTTCTTTACTTCACTTCATGCTTTATATATATATATATATGGATTTTCCGCTAAAAGAATTAACTTGAAAATTAAAGTGCCTATTTGGTTCACCAATTCCATTTCATTGGAATGGAAAATCCATTTGAATGGGTGTTTGTTTCAACAACTCCAATTTTTCCATTTAAATGATCTTTTAGAATGTGTGTTTGTTTCAACAGTTTTTCGATTCAAATGGTCTATCAGAAAAATCACTATTGGAATGATTTTTTGTGTCTTGGATGAGAATGGAGGGGAGGAGGTATTTTTGATTGGTCCATTCCAATGTTCCCATTCGAATTATAACATATTCCACTATTTTTTCCATTCAAATATCTCTCATTTCAATTATAATACAGTCTATAATTTTCATTCAAATACACTTATTCAAATAGGTGAACCAAATAGGATCAAAAGTATTTGATAGATCTTAGCAATATGTTTCTAAGATTTTGGATAACCATTCAAATAAGCGAAGCGAACCAAACAGAGCCAAAAGTATTTGATAGATCCTAGCAATATGTTTCTAAGATTTTGGATAAAGTCTACAGATATTTTATAGCAACAAAAGTCCAAAGACATTTAAAGCTGTCGACACGGTCTAAACCAAACCTCACTGAAGGCATTCAATAACGGAACTCTCAAAAGTCCTGTCAGTTGCCTTTTGGAAAGGGTACGGAACTGCTTCTGTCACTTTCACGTGTTGGGGCACATATTTAAGGTCTCCGAAATTGACTTCGATTGTTTTATATCCATTCTTCCTGAAACAATAGAAAGGCGACACCAACGACACAATCTTGTCTCTACACTTGTTGCACATTCATTACATTAGAAAATTCAGAGCAAGAAGTTAAAAAAATAAATAAATAAATAAATATTACCTAGTGTATTTTCCTAGGTGTAACGATCCCAAACGTACAGGGTTTGTGCCACTAAATCCTAAATTTTTTAAATTGTAATTATTTGGTCACTAAATTAAATAAATATCAAAAAAAATTTCTAAATTAACAAACTACTGATAATAAGATCTTTTCTGGTTAAAATTAAGGATATCAAATCTTAAAAACTTGTTTACGTATCTAAAAGAAGAAATTTGTATCTAAAAGAAGAAATTTGTTTTCTAATTGCACATTACACACTTTTTTTTTCGTCCATATTTTCTTTTCGTCCAATTTTTAACAGTATTAACAGTTTTGGATAAAAAATAAATATTATTGTCACTAATTGCTTAATACATAGACTTTTTTTTATATTTATTTAATTCGGGAATCATTAGTACCACAAACCGTAACATAAATGCAGCAAAATATAAGCCTTTATTGATAAAAAGCAATTCTATTTTTTCTTTTTTACAAAAAAAAAAAAAAAAACAAAGTTAGCTCAAAAGATTCAATAAAGCTAATCAATAATGTACTTCCTTCGGCTGTAGGGGGGACAAAACTAACAAGCTCACTTTTAGTTCAATTATTTCTCTTCCATATTTAAAAAAAGAAAATTATTTCTCTTCCAGCTCCGATTTATCAGAATTAAAGACCCAAAAAAAAGGCGCGTCTACTGTAGGGGCGTCCTTACGTAAGGCCCTGTTTATACACCGTTTGATGGGAATCTGTGTATAAACAGATTCCCCACAGATTCCCATCAAACGGTGTATAAACAGCGGCCTTACGTAGGGGCACCCTTACTATAGCCGCCTCCAAAAAAAAAAATTGAAGGAAAAAATTACGATGAAATGAAAATGTTCTCGCCCAAGTTTTTATCTTTTGTCTTTACTTTCATCCTCTATTTGTGTTCTCTTATCATTGTTGGAGTATCAGCACCAACTTACCGCATTCATGCCTGTACGAATTCGACGAGTGGTTCTTTAAACCAAAATAGCACCTACCTCTCCAATGTCAATCTCCTCCTCTACTATCTCACCTCCAATGCCACAATCGCCACTGGCATCTACAAGGCCATAGTCGCAAGTGGCACTCTCGACGCCGTATCCGGTCTTTTCCAATAACGACGTAATAGCCGCCGTGTGCCAGGTATGTATCGGCTGTGCATCCAGATAGGTATTACGAAGGTGTAAGCAAGAAAAGGGAGCCATAATCTAGTACGACGCATGCTGGTTACGGTACCAGGACAGTTCCAACTTCTCCCCTAGCCTAGGAATAGTGCCAGCGACGTCGTTGCAGAGTTTGCAAATGGTGACCGAAACAGAGCGATTCAACGATTTGTTGTCATCTGCAATGAACACGGTGGCATATAGTGTCACAAATTTCGAGTCGGGTGGGAAGTTCACCACGGACGAGTAGAAGTTCACGAGTTTGCTGACGCTTTATAGCCTGGCGCAGTGTACAAGCTGTTAGAATTTGACTTGTTAGCTTTTGTAATTATTTTGTACTTTGTCTCACATCACTTGTGTATGAATATTTGGGGTCTACAGTTGGCTATAAATAAAGCCTACTGTAATTGATTTTAATCATCCTAAAAATTAATTTCCTATTGGTGAGAGCCTTTATTCATAAAGACCTCTATAGTTTTGTTTTTACTTTTTTTCCTATTTGTTTCTAGATTTTTATATTATATCCCATATTTGGTATTTCCTCTTATTTAAAGTTAGTGAAGCGGTCAACAATGCCCTGAGGACGTAGGTAATTTGTCGAACATCGCTAAATTTTGTGTTCTCTTTTATTTTTGCATTTGGTATTTTCTGCGCATTTTTGACTTTCGTTAATTTCAGTAGCTAGTTGGTAATTTATATTTAATATTATTTGAGTATTAACTATAAGCATTTAGAATAGTTGTGCTTCCGCTGTACAACAAGTGGTATCAAAGTAGTAAGTTCGCTCTAGGCTTTGTTTAGTAACTATTTGAAATATTAGCATAAATGTCAGAATTTTCGTCAACACCGGCAAAGACGAAAATTGTGACTAGTGCAAAAATCGATGTGAAGAAATTTGATGGCCAAAATAGCTTTGGCTTATGGCAGTGCGAGGTATTGGATGGTTGATGTCAACAAATCAGGATATTGCTATGGAGAAGATGAAACCGGAGAAGACAGATGATGAAGAATGGGACAGGATCAATCGTCAAGCTTATAGAATGATCCACTCATTTCTTAGTAGAGAATAGAAGTATCCATTTATGAGGGAGACTTCTGTAAGTAAGATGTGGAAGGCGCTTGAGAATAAGTACATGAAAAAGAGTAATGAGTACCGGCTATACTTGAAGAAGAGACTTTTCTGCCTCCGGTTGCAGCCTGATACGACTATTGGTGACCACATTGATATTTTCAACCAGTTGATTACAAATTTATTGAATTTGGATGAAACCTTCAAAAATGAGGATAAAGCAATGTTGCTGACTGGGTCCCTTCCTAACGAGTTAGATCATCTCTGTATTACGTTCCTTCATGGGAAGAAAAACTTATCCTTCGATGAAGTGAGTGCTGTATTGTACAGTCATGAGATTCAGAAGAAAGATTAAAAAAAAGAATAAGGGCATGCCAACAGAATCGCTTACGACCAGGGGACATAGTCAAAGCTGTAAGCAGAAGAAAAGAGGTAGACCTCGTTCGAAGGGAAGACCTGGTAAGAATGAATGTGCCTTTTATCATGAGAAAGGGTATTGGAAGAAAGATTTTCCGAAGTTACAGAATAAAGGCAAGGGCAATGCTACTTCTGATACATATGTAGCTAAAGTTGAAGATGATGAGTCAAATTTTGCTCTAGTTGGTCAGCCACTGATATCTCAGCGTGACGAGTGGATTTTAGATTCAGGTTGTACTTACCATATGTGTCCTCACAAGGAGTAGTTCTTCAACTTTGAAGAGCTAAATGGTGGAGTTGTTTACATGGGTAATGACGAATTTTGTAAAACAACTTGGGTAGGTTCAATTCAATTGAAGAATCATGATAGATCAACTAAAATTCTGACAAATGTTCGGTATATACCGAAATTGGAGAAGAATCTCATCTCTTTGGGAGCTTTAGAATCCAAAGGCTTCGCTATGTCTATACAAGAGGGAATTCTGAAAGTCACTCCAGGCTCTTTGGTGGGGATGAAAGGCACAAAAAGAAATAACTTGTATTACTATAATAGTAGTACAGTTATTGGATCAGTTGCTGTAGTTTCTGAGGATGGTGAAGCTTCAGAAATTACCGGGTTATGGCATATGCATTGGGGACATGCAGGAGAAAAAACTTTTTTTAGTTTGGTGAAGTACGGCTTACTAAAAGGAGCAAAGATGTAATAACCCGTATAGTATACCCTAAAAAAAAGGGAAATAAATAAATAAAAGGACAGAAGACAAAAGGACCAAGAGTTTAGTTAATTAAGCAAGGATAATTTAGTAAATTTGAAAACTAGGAAACCTTATACGTATCATCTTTCAGAGTCTGAAAAAAAAAAAATTTAACGCTCTGCAGAGGGAGAGGAGAATGGCTGAGAGGCTTGGGAGAAGAGGAAGGATTACAAGAAGGTCAATTTTTCAATACTCTAAGGTAAAGAACTCCACCCATCAAATTGTCAATCTATTATTTGAGAATTTTAGGGTTAATCCATCATCTAAGGTTTAGAATTCTTTAAATATCTTTTTGTTTCAGTCATATTCTAGGGATGATTTATATTTTGAGTGATTATTCTCACTGTAAGGTTTTAAAAGAAGACCAAAATTATGTGATTTGGATATCTAGATTAAAAGTTATAGCTTTTTCAGTTTTGGTCTAAGACGGTAAAAATGCAACTAAGATTATGACTGGTTTTTCTGGTGCTTCTATCGGTCTAATAGGGTCATTTTTGGTATGATTCAAAAGCTTATCGAATAAGCTTGTCCAAGATATATAATCTGTCAAAAACGGACTTAAAACTAGAGAGATATAGCCATTTTAAATGAACGCTACGAATTCGAAAAAATTTTATAATTCTCAGCATTTAGAGCATAATGTGGCAGCGGTTTGCTTGGCTTTGCGGGGTCCACCTATGGATCGTACAGCTATGTTCTTGGCACTTTTAGGACCCCTATCATCTATAGAAATTGTTCTCCAAGTTTCACAATTTTAGAATTAATTTAGAATTATTATGAATTTTTCATGTCGAGATTACGCAAGATAATGTAATGAATGTATCGAGTGTGTATGGGCAGCAGTTAGATATTGTGTTAGGCATGATTTAAGGTACCTATTAAGTGTTTAATATTCATATATGACTCTTGTTATAATTATAAGTTCTTGTGGTAGCTAGTAAATTATTGTTGGATTGGTTAGACTAGCGAACAGGTAAGTAACCTTTCATCTTTGCTAGTGACTTTGTTTTATTTAAGTTAATGTCTTTTGCTTTCTCTTAAAAGAAAATTATGTTTGTAAATCTGAACTTGTTTTCAAGCTATTTGTTAATAAATGAAAATTATTTTGACAAGAGATAACCATCTTTCGAATGAAATATGGATCAAGCTTATGTTTGTTACCACTGTTAAATGATTTAGAACTCGTTATCTTATTGATAAATATGAAAAGTATTGGTTAATTGTTTTATAATTGAACGTATTGAAACTCTTTTCAGTAACTATGCATGTGGACCCAATCTACAGGGGTTATATGTGGACAGTACTGACCTAGCTGTAGGGTTAAATGTATAGATTCGTACCCAGCTACAACGGTTATCTGTAGTAGATTCAGACCCAGCTACATGGGTTATTTGTGGTAGATTCGAACCTAGTCACAGGGGTTAAGTGTGACCATAGTTGCCAAAACTGTAGAGCAGAATTTGAAAGTGATATCGATTATTGAATAAGTTTGATACAATGAATTTTGAAACCTTCTATTTTGTTAAATTAGTTTTTAATTAGTTTTATTTCCTTATTTTAAAATGTATTGATTTCAAAGTTAGAGTTATTTAATAAAATACTTACTAAATATTTCAAATTGCATATGCTTGATCCAACTAGTAGAGGCTATTAGTTACTTACTGGGCTGTCAAGCTCACCCTTTTATTCTTTAATCTTTTTCAGATTCGGAGAATAGTAAATAAGTGGAACTCATATTTGAAGGAGGGAGTTGAGGACTCAGATTTACTATTGGTTACTTACTGAATTTTTGTTATGGTTTTAATTTCTTTTCTTATTATGGATTTAACAAATTGTTGTTGATGGTTTAGATTGATTTGGTGTTTTGTTATGATGTGATATTTTGAGTGTTAATAGATCTATTTAGATTTTAATTAATGATTGGATTCGAAACATTTCCTGTCTATGAGGTTTACCCTTATGGGCATGTGGCGGTTGTCATGTCCTTGGTCTTAGGGCGTAACAATTAAAGTGGTATCAGAGATTAGACAATGATATTTTAAGAGATTATGATTTTATCTAAGTTATGATTTTTAGAACCTTCTTAAGATGTTGATTTTATCTAAGTTAAGATGATGATCTCGTCTAAGATTAGAGTAATAAGTGCTTTTAAGACATTAAGTTAGATAGTTGTAATCTTTCTGCTGTTTTGTTTATTATCTTGAATATCAAGTAATGTTGGAAAAATCTATTTTGTGTTTGAAGGCTTGAGTGGCAATAGGACTCTGGCAGACTTAGCTCGTGAAAATCGAATGGTTAACAGACAAGCTAGGCAATAACAAGGAGCTCAACAGCAAGGGGCTCAACAACAAGGAAATGTCAACGATGGTGCTAGGAATGTTCAAGGTGAACCACAACAAGCTGGGCTGCATGCATTGATGGAAACTCTAGTTGGGGTGGTTCAACATCAGCAAACTCAATAAGAGATGTTCTAAGAACAACTGCGNATGCTGTTAATCAGCGTAGGAAACCTAATAGAATGTTAGAGTTTAAGAAACTTACACTATCGTCATTTGAAAGAGCAACTGATCCTTTAGAGGCTGAGAAGTGGTTGGCCGAAATAGAGAAGGTTTTCACTACCTTGGGTAGTACTGATACTGAGAAGGTGACTTATGCTACTTACATGCTACAAGGAGGTGCCTATGATTGGTGGTTAATGGTGAAGCGTCAATATGAACAGGACATTGAACCTTTTACTTAGAGGAACTTCAAGGATGCGTTTAATGAGAAATATTTTTCCAAGAGTGTCTGTCGGCAGAAAGAAAAAGAATTTGTCAAGCTGGAGTAAGGGAACATGATAGTAACTCAGTACGAGGCAGAATTTACAAGATTGTCAAAGTTTGCTCCTGCTTTAGTGGCAACTGAAGAAAGCAGAGTTTGAAGATTTGAAGAGGGTTTAAGGTCCCGAATTAAACAGGGAGTTGAGCTATTTGAGTTAGAAACTTATGGAGCTATAGTGAGCAAAGCTTTACTGATAGAGAGAGGACTCAATGATGCTCAGCAGGATCAAGAAAATAACCAAAGGAAAAGATATAAGTCAAAATCACAAAAGAGTTAGAATTTAGGTGGACAAGCTAAGAAGCAAGGAACTCAAGCTAGTGGATTTCAATGTACAAGATGCGGTAAAAAAAATCATGTCCCCATATATCTGAATGAACATAATCCAGAATACCCTCAGTATTGTGAATTGTTATGCCGAACTTCACTCTTGTCTATTTTTCTAGAACACAGTGTTTACAAAAGTCCAACTTGCAGGTCTTTTGTCATGCCCAAAGACCTAGGACATGACAACCACCACATGCCCATAACGGTAAACCTTATAGATACAGAAGGCTTCGAATCCAATCATTATTAAAAATCCAAATAGATCCATTAATACTCAAAATATCACATCATAATAAAATACCAAATCAATCTAAACCATCAACAACAATTTGTTAAATCCATAATAAGAAAAGAAATTAAAACCATAACAAGAATTCAGTATACCTCATAAAACTAACAATGTCTCAAAATAGAAACTAAACAATACAATAGTTCTAAATAGTAAATCTGAGTCCTCAAACGATCTCCCTCCTTCAAATATGAGTTCCACTTATTGACTATTCTCTGAATCTGAAAAAGATTAAAGAATAAAAGGGTGAGCTTGACAGCCTAATAAGTAATCAATAACCTCTACTAATTGAATCAAGCATATTTAATTTGAAATGTTTGGTAAGTATTTTATAAAATAACTCTAACTTAAAATCAATACTTTTTAAAATAAAGAAATAAAACTAACTAAAAACCAATTTAACAAAATAGAAAGTTTCAAAATTCATTATATCAAACTTGTTCAATAATTGATATCAATTTCAAATTCTACTCTACAGTATTGGCGACTATGGCCATACTTAACTCTGTGACTAGGTCCAAATTTGCCATAAATAACTCATGTAGCTAAGTTAGAATCTACTACAGATAACTCTTGTAGCCGAGTACGAATCTACTACATTTAACCTTACAGTTAGATCAGTACTGTCCACATATAATCTCTGTGGATTGGGTGTACATGCATAGTCACTGAAGAGCATTTCAACACATTCAATTATAAAATAATTAACCAATACTTTTCATATTTATTAATAAGATAACAAGTTCCAAATTATTTAACAGTAGTAACAAACATAAGCTTGATCCATATTTTATTCGAAAGATAGTTATCTCTTGTCAAAATAATTTTCATTTATTAACAAATAGCTTGAAAACAAGTTCAGATTTATAAACATAATTTTCTTTTAAGAGAAATCAAAAGACATTAACTTAAGTAAAACAAAGTCACTAGCAAAGATGAAAGATTACTTACCTGTTTGCTAGTCTAACCAACCCAACAATAATTTGTTAGCTACCACAAGAACCTATAATTATATCAAGAATCATATATGAATATTAAATACTTAATAGGTATCTTGAATCATGCCTAACACAATATCTAATCCGTTGTCCATGCACACTTGACACATTCACTACATTATCTTACATAACCTCAACATCAAAAATTTATAACAATTCTAAATTAATTCTAACAATTTCTACAATTGATAGGGGTCCTAAAAGTGCCAAGAACATAGCTATGAGATCTATAGATAGGCCCCATGAAGCCAAGCAAGCCGCTACCACGTTATACTCTAAATGTTGAGAATTACAAAATCTTTCTAGATTCGTAGTGTTTATTTGAAAAGGCTATATCTCTCTAGTTTTAAGTCCGTTTTTGATAAATTATATACTATTGAATAAGCTTTCCAAACATATCAAATGACCCTATTAGACCAATAAAAGCGCTAGAAAAATTAGTCGAAATCTCAGTTATATTTTTACCGTCTTAGACCAAAACTCAAATAGCTATAACTTTTAATCTAGACATCCAAATCACGTAATTTTAGTCTTATTTTAAACCTTACAGCGAGAGCAATCACTCAAAATATAAATTATCCCTAGAATCATGACTGACACAAAAAGATGTTTAAAGAATTCTAAACCCTAGATGATGGATTAATCTCAAAATTCCCAAATAATAGATTGACAATTTAATGGGAGGAGTTCTTTACCATATAGAATTTAAAATTTGACCTTCTTGTAATCCTTCCTCTTCTTCCAAGCCTCTCAGTCGTTCTCCTCTTCCTCTGCAGAGCATAAATTTTTTTTTCTTCTGTCAGACTCTGAAAAATGATATTTATAGGGTTTCCTAGTTCTCAAATTTACTAAATTATCCTTACTTAATTAACTAAACCTTTGATCTTTTTGTCTTTTGTCCTTTTATTTATTTATTTCCTTTTTTTTTTGGTATACTATATTAGTTATTACATTCTCCTACTTAAAATAAGTTTAGTCCTCTAAACTTCACATACCTATAGTCTCAAAAAGGAAACGGTACTTTGCTCTCATTTCCTCTTCTAACTCCCATGTAGCTTCTCTTTCAGTGTGGTTCTTCTACTGAACCTTAATATAAGAAATAATCCGACGTCTCAACACTTGTTTCTTTATATCAACTATGCATAAAGGACATTCTTCATAAGTCAGATCTTCTTTAAGTTGTATCAGCTCGTACTGAATCACATGATTAGGATCAGAAATGTATCTCTTCAGCATAGACACATGGAACGCATTGTGAACACCAGACAAAGATGGTGGCAGGAGAAGTTTGTAGGCTACCTTACCAATTTTATCTAATATCTCAAATGGGCTAACAAATCGAGGACTTAGCTTATCTCGAACTCTAAATCTCTTTACCCTTCTCATATGTGACACTTTTAATAAAATATGATCACCAACTTCAAATACCACTTCCTTTCTTTTGGGGTCTGCATAACTTATCTAACGACTTTGTGTAGCCAAAAGTCTTTATTTAATTAATCTAATCTTCTCAATAGTTTATTGTACCATTTCGAGTCCCGTAATTGCCTTCTCTCCTACATCATCCCAACAAATAGGAGATCTGTACTTTCTACCATATAGAGCTTCATACGGTGCTACTTGCAAACTATCTTGATAGCTATTATTGTATGCAAACTCTACCAAGGGCAAATGCTTATCCCATAAACCCTTGAAATCTATGGTGCAAGCTCTCAACATATCTTTCAGTGTCTGAATGGTTCTTTCTAACTGTCCATCTGTTTGTGGATAAAAAGCTATACTAAAATTTAGCTTAGTCCCAAAAGCTTTGTGTACAGTATTCCAAAACTGTGATAAAAATCTAGGATCTCGGTCAAAAATAATAACTGCAGGAATCCCATGTAGTCTCACTATCTCTTTTATATATAATTTTACTAATCTCCCGAAGGAAAAAGTGATTTTGATAGCCAAGAAATGTGCAGATTTAGATCTACGATCTACAAAAACCCAAATTGCGTCATTGCCACTATTAGTCGTTGGCAATCCTGTTACAAAGTCCATAGTGATACAATCTCATTTCCATTCAGGAATCTCAATGGGTTGTAACAATCCTGTAGGTCCTTGGTGTTCAGCCTTCACTTGCTGACACACTAAGCACTGTGCAACATACTGAGTAATTTTTCTTTTTATGTTATTTCACCAGAAATTCTCTCTTAGATCCCTGTATATTTTAGTACCTCCAGGATGTACTGTGTAGCTCGTGTTATGTGCTTCCCCAAGAATCTCTTTCTTCAATTATGGACTGCTTGGCACACACAATCTCTTCCCAAATCTCGAGGATCCATCTTCATGGATAAGAAACTCTGTTTTCACTCATGCCTCTATCTTAGCTCGAATCTTTTGCAAATTGGGATCATTAGATTGGGCAGCCTGATTCTATCAATCAATAAAGGTTACACATGTAAACTAGCCAACTGTACTCCAGACTCTGGTACTCTTACTTTGATGTTCAGTTTTCTCATATCTTCCAAAATATTCTTCTGCTCGGTGATTAAAGTTGCCAAATTACCTAAATTTTTCCTGCTTAAAGCATCTCCATAACCATCCTCAATAACAACACTACAAAACTTACAAGCGTGGTTAACAATCAAGGTGCTTCTAACTGGAGTGTCTATACATAAATCAGTATCTATAGGCTCAATCAATGTAGCATGTTTCTTCACAAATTTATTGGACATAAAAGAATGACTTGCCCCAGAGTCAAACAATACATATGCATATTTGGAGGATACAAGAATGGTACCCTGTCACGACATCATTTGAAGTCTGTGTATCTTACAGTGTTATACACCCAAACTCTTCTAGAAAAGTCATCGATAAAAATAATAAAATAATGCATACCTCCCAAAGAAGTTGACTTCGATCAGACAACAGTAAAGAATATAGAAGTGATCCATTTTTGAGAGTTTGCTAATCTGAAGGTATTGTGTATCACTTTACAATCAGAAAAATACTACAACATAATAGGGTGGCAGAACGCAAGAATCAGACTTTGCTGGAGAAGGTTCAGTGTATGTTATCCAATACTAGGTTGGGCAAAGCTTTTTGGGCTAAGGCAATTACGTATGCGTATCATCTCGTTAATTATTTACCATCGATGCAATTGGAGGCAAAACCCCTCTTGAGATATGGTTTGAAAAACTTGCTAGTGATTACAATTCTTTACATATCTTTGGTTCCACTGCTTATTATCGTATGAAAAAATCTAAGTTAGATCCAAGGGCCAAGAAAGCATTATTTATGGGCATCAGCTTAGATACCGACTTTGGTGTCTAAATTCAAAGAAGATTTTGTTTAGTAGGAATGTTACTTTTGATGAATCTGCTATGTTAAAGAAGGTAACACAAGACCAGAAAAAGATAGTTAGTATTCTACAGCAGGTAGAGCCTAGTCGGCAGTAGGTGGAGTTTGAGAAAACGACAACAGTAGTCCCAGCTAATATTGTTGAAAATAGTGGTGACACTCTATTGGCAGAGAAGGACATTGAAGATGAAGAAAAGGTTTCGACCCAGGAGCCTCAACAACAGCAGCAAAAATCAATTACACATAATAGGCCAAGACGTGAAATTCGTAAACTTGCTCGATTTACTGATATGGTGGCCTATGTACTTCCCATTATAGATAATGGATGTTCCTTCTATGCACAAAGATATAGTCAAAATTTTGAAATCTAAACAGTGGGAGAAAGCAATGGAGGAAGAAATGCAGTCTCTTCGGAAGAATAAAACTTAAGAGCTAGCTCAACTACCGAAGAACAAGAAGGTAATTAGGTGCAAATGGGTATATACAAAAAAAGAAGGATTTCCCGATAAGAATGATGTTCGCTTCAAGGTAAGATTAGTGGCGAAAGGCTATGCTTAGTTGGAGAGAATTGATTACAATGAGATATTTTCTCCAGTTGTTAAACATTCCTCCATTAGAATTTTGTTAGCCTTGGTAGCGCAGTTGGATCTTGAGCTAGTTCAATTGGATGTGAAAACTGCATTTTTACACGGTGATTTAGAAGAGAAAATCTATATGTCTCAGCCAGAGGATTCAAGGTTGCTGAAAAAGAAAATCGGGTTTGCGAACTGAAACGATTGCTTTATGAGCTGAAACAATCGCTGAGCTAGTGGTACAAGCAATTTGATCAGTCTATGATGGGTCAGAAGTACACAAGAAGTAAGTTCGATAGTTGTGTGTATTTTCACAGGCTCCGAGGTGGGTCTTTCATTTATCTACTATTGTATGATGATGATATGTTGATAGCTTTGAAGAGTCAAGAAGAAATTAAGAAGTTGAAGGCTCAATTGAATCAAGAGTCTGAGATGAAGGATTTCGGTAAAGCAAAGAAGATTCTCGGCATAGAGATTAGCAGAGATAGAGGGAGAAGCAAGGTTAGTTTGACTCAGAAGCAAAATCTGAAGAAAGTATTACAATATTTTGGTATCACTGAGTAATCAAAACTTGTTAGTACACCACTTGCTCCTCATTTCAAGCTTAGTGCATCTTGGTCTCTGAGTACAGATGCAGAGCGAGAGTACATGTCACAAGTTCTATATTCAAATGCGGTTGGTAGCCTGATGTATATGATAGTATGTACGAGACCCGACATTTCGCATACAGTTGGAGTTGTGAGTAGGTATATGCATAATCCGAGTAAAGATCATTAGCAAGCTGTGACATAGATTCTACAGTACTTATTCAAGACTGTAGATGTTGGTTTGGTTTTTGAGCAGTATGATAGAATTAGTCAGTGTGTGGTTGGTTATATTGATTCCGATTATGTTGGTGATTTGGATAAACGTCGATCAACTACTGAATATGTATTCACATTTGTAAGAGCACTAATTAGTTGGAAGTCTACTTTGTAGTCTATAGTTATTTTGTCTACTACAAAGGCAGAGTACATGGCAGTTATAGAGGCTGTGAAGGAAGCTATTTGGTTACAAGGATTACTGGAAGAGCTAGGAGTTGTTCAGGAGCATATCTGTATTTACTCTGATAGTCAGAGTGCCATTCACTTAGCGAAGAATCCAGTATACCATGTACGTACGAAGCTTATTGACGTCCGATATCACTTTGTGTGGGAGATTATTTGATGAAGGAAAGATACTGCTTCAGAAGATTAGGACTGCTGAGAATCCTGCAGATATGATGACCAAGGTGGTGACATCGATCAAGTTCAATCATTATTTAGTCTTGATCAACATCCTGCATGTTTGATGGCGCCTTTAGGTACATAAAGTGGCATTGCTATAATAGAGAGAGGATATGAGAAATGGAGAAATTTGAGTGGGACCTGCTAACTCGTCAAGATGGAGATTGTTAGAATTTAACTTGTTAGCCTTTTTAATTGTTTTGCACTTTGCCCAACATCACTGTGTATGAATATCTTAGGTCTACAATTGGCTATAAATAAAGCCTACTGTAATTGATTTTAATCATCCTAAAAATTAGTTCCATATTAATGAGGACCTTTATTCTTAAGGACCTCCATAGTTTTATTTTTACCCTTTTTTTCATTTTGTTTTTACCCTCTTTTCCATTTGTTTCTGGGTTTTTGTATTATAGCCCTGAATTTATATTCTCTTATTTGTTTCTAGATTTTTGTATTATAGCCCAGATCTTGTATTATTTGAAGTATTTGAAGTGGTGAACAACGTGCCATCGCCTTCCTTCCCGAGTGCCACTGCCTTCCTTCCCGAGTGCCACTGCCTTCCGTTTTCTTGCCCAGCTGCGTCACCAGATACGAGTTATATCCCTTCACGAGTTATATCCCTTCTTTCTTCAATTCTACCATCGTTGAGGTTCCAACTTTAGGTATAGTTGTTCGGATTTAGATTTAAGAAAATTTTGATATGCAAAAACAAAGATTATTAAGCAAATTAAAAAAAAATCCCAGAATGCTTTGTGCAGGAGGAGGAAAAGGTTTGATCATTAGAATTATTGCCATTGTTGTGCCAATTGGTGTGATTCTCGCGGTCTTCTTCGTTGGCTTTGGCTTCCTCTGTAGAAAGGTCAAGAAATATCTATCTATTCGTCAAGACAATGGTATAAAGAATTTTTTTTTTTAATTGGTAACTTGATCCATACATCTCATGTATGAAAGTTAATTTTATTTGTGTACAGTGAAAGTTATTCATTTATGTATAGTAGCGCTTTACATGTTTATACGCTGGTTTGTTTTAGTTCGGGATGAGATTTCGAACAGAGACAATTTACAATTTGCATTGGAGGAAATTGAAACGGCCACTGATAACTTTTCGGATAATAACAAGATAGGGGTAGGTGGATTTGGTGAAGTTTACAAGGTGAGGACTGTATTGTGTATCCTTTTATACTGTGTGCTTCATATCTCTTGTACTCATTCAATTACATCGCCTTATTTTCAGGGCACCCATCGTGACGGACAAAAAATAGCTGTGAAAAGACTAATTGGAAATTCGAGATTAGGTGCAGAACAATTTAAGAACGAGGCTCTATTGGTAGCGAAGCTTCACCATAGAAATCTGGTAAGGCTATTAGGATCCTGTTTAGAAGGAGAAGCAAAGATTCTAATCTATGAATTTGTGACTAACATAAGCCTTGATTACTTTTTATTTGGTGTGGTCAATCGGTACTTGGTCTTATTCTCAATATCTTAGCATACGTTTCTGCTAGAAGAAATTAATGCATGATTTCTAGGAAAAGTGCACACTAGATCTGGTATTGAAGAGTAGCACTAGTGTTACATTGTTAAATTTAACATATAATGGAAGAACACAACTAATTGATTGATTGTTTATTTCGCTTTGGCTTTCACTAATTCAGTCTACTAGAACTGAGAAATTAAGTGTTAAATTCAATGCACAAACCAATTTAATCTTGATTTTCTTTCTAATTGAATCCAATTTTGCAGATTATGAAAAGCAAAACAAGCTAGACTGGACAAGGTGTAACGCCCCAAGTCCCACATCGGGTATACTCTGGGAAGATTATGGGTATTTAAGTGGTAGTTTATGAGCCCAAAAGTACCTTCAAGCTAGCACTTTTTGGGTGAGGCTCAGTGGTGTTACATTTGGTATGCCCACACCTAAGGACGTGCGCCGTATACCTATAAGGCAAAGCCTTATAAATATGCAAGGCATCTATCTACAATTCACAAAAATAAAGAATAATTAAACTCCAATAAATACCACTAAATCATGTACAACCTAATAATTTTATTAAGTCTCCAAATATTAAAACTTCACTATATAAAATACATACTATAATATAACAAATTTGTGCTAATTGACCTTTCTAATCTTTATATTTTCTTAATAAAAATGAATGACTTTCCATCTTTCATTCATGAACTCGAATGTATCATGACTTTCCATCTTTCATTCATGAACTCGAATGTATCCCACTTACCTAGATAAGTTCTCCCATAGTGAACCTCTTAACTGACGGTCTTTAATACCTGGGAAGAAAAAATAAAAGAGTGAGCTCGACAGCTCAGTAAGTAACCAGTAACCTTAACTAGCTGAATTAAGTATATATCCTTTGAAAAGGTTAAATCACATATTTCAAAAGAAAATTAATTTCAAAATGTAATAATTTTCAAGATAATCAAATGAGATTGTTTGGAAAGTTACTTTAACAAAAATATGAAGTAAGTTTTCAAAATTTGTCGTTTCATTCTCATTCGATAATCAGTAACACTTTCAAATCACTTCTCAACAGTTTTTGACGACTATGGCTACACTTAACCCCTGTGACTAGGTCCACATTTACTACACTTAACCCCTGTAGGCAGGTCCACATTTACTACATTTGACCCCTGTAGCTAGGTCCACATTTACTACATTTAACCCCTGTAGCTAGGTCCACATTTAGTACGTACTATCCACATGTAACCCCTGTGAAATGGGTCCACATTGTATAGTCACTGAAGAGAGTTTCAAAACAGTCATATACATTTCACTTTTCTTATTATATCATTGTAATCATTTATAAATAATTTTTATGTAACAATATTCAATAACAATGTCATATACTTGATCCATAGTTTTGTGCAAAATAATTATCAGATAGAATCAAATTACTTTTTAAATAAAGTGATTGTTTCAATAAAATTATTTTCTTTCAATAAATAACTTATTTGCAAAAAGTACATTTTCACTTGAAATCATATTTTTAATAAAATACTCTATAAACATAAGTTCATTAGAAACAATAAAATATTTAGTTTTTGTACAAAAAGTTACTAGAAAAGATCAAGGGTTACTTACCTCGTTCGCTTTGCCTAATCAACATAATCTCTCAAATACCTATTATCATACAAATCATATATAAGTATCACAACAATAAAATCATACTCTAATTACACTAAAAGTATTGACTACTTGCTGCCCATATATCTTCTATAATCAACTCCGTAGCCATTCCCAATAATGTCAATTTCTTACGATTCATAATAATTCTAACATGTTTCTAAAAATTACTAAACTTAGAGGACATGTTTTACAAGTCATGGGGTCCTAAAAGTACCAAGAATGTAGCTATAGGGTCTATAGGTAAGCCCCGCACAGTCGGACAAGCCGCAGCCACGTTTTGCTAAAAGTACCCAAAGTTTCAGATTTTTCCAGATTCGTAGTACTCATTTCAATTGGCTATAACTCTCTGGTTATACGTCCGTTTTTGACAAATTATATACCGTTGGAAAGATAATTCGATAAGATTTTCAATCATACTAAATATGACCTAATCAGACCAGTGAAAGTCCCTGAAAAGCTTATCGTAATCTCTGCTACGTTTTTACATCTTAGCCCAAAACTCAAAAATTTATTACTTTCTATTTACTTAACCAAATCACTCAAAATTTGTCTTGTTTGAATCCTAATATCAATAGGCTTCTTTCTCTATCAAATTCATCCCCATATTTCATAAATAATTTATAGGCAATTCGAAATCCTAACCCAAGACATTCAATCTCAATCCCAAAATCAAATTAAAACATAAAACTTGATTGGTTAAGATTTTATTACCTTAAGAGTGAGTCTCAATAATCCATGACAATGATCTCTTCATCTTCTTCTTCTTCTTAAATGTCCATAGCCTTCTCTCTTTCTCTCTCTCTTCACTCTACAGAGCGTAAGTATAAACTGAGCAGATTATTATTCTTAGGGTTTCTTAAAGGGTCTCTAATAAAATTACCAATGTGTCCCCAAATAATATCTATTAATCAAGGGCTCTTTCGTCTTTTCTTTTATCTTTATATTATTTACTTAATATAACTAACCCCCCCTTTTTTTTGTACGCATCGTAACATTATTATTGTAACGCCCCACGTCCCACATCGGGTATGCTCTGGGAAGATCATGGGTATTTAAGTGATGGTCTATGAGCCTAAAAGTACCTTCAAGCTAGCACTTTTGGATGAGGCCCAGTGGTGTTACATTTGGTATCAGAGCCAAACCAGTCCATACCTGTGTGAGCCTTGGAAGGCTGCCACGAGCCGTAATTGTGGTGAATGTAGACCCGCCCATTGGGATTATATGTGGGTTATTGAATGTGGACCCCTTAGCGAGGACGCTAGGCCCTTAACGGGGGGAGATTGTAACGCTAAGTGGTGGTCTATGAGCCCAAAAGTACTTTCAAGCTAGCACTTTTTGGGTGAGGCCCATTGGTGTATTAGACAAGGTGTTACAAGATTATAGAGGGATTCTTTATCTCTATGAAGATTCTAGACTTAAAATTATACATCGTGATCTTAAGGCTAGCAACATTTTATTAGATGATGATATGAACCCTAAAATTACAGATTTTGGCATGGCAAAGGTTTTTGTTGTGGATCAGACTCAAGGAAGTACCAATCAAATTGTTGGGACGTAGTAAGTTCTATAGTCTCTTTACATCCATCTTAACACTAGAAGTATGTACTAGAAACGAAATACTCACTTAAGCATCGTAGGCTACTTATTTCATTGTGTTGGCTTCCCTCTAGAATTGTTCTGCGTACCCTTTTACAGCATGCAATATAATTTAACAGGTACAATACAATACAATTTTATAACGCAGTCAATAGTGAGCATAATAGTGATTTTTCTTTTCCAATATGATAATTTAGATTGAATTTTACTGCAAATATTTATTCTTCTCTGCACTTGGATGGCAAAATGAATAGTGTTGTTTCTTTAGTGGTTACATGTCTCCAGAATATGCAATGCATGGACAATTCTTTGTGAAGTTCGATGTGTTTAGCTTTGGTGTGTTGGTTCTAGAGATTCTCAGTAGCAAGAAGAATAATTTTTTCTATCAATCATGCGGTGGTGCTGGAGACCTTTTGAGCTATGTGAGTGTGAATATATTTATTAATATGCTTTCCCTTTCTAAACACCAAAAAGGAAAAAGAGTACTAACAGAAAAGACAACATTTTACAAAAGGGGTTACTAATTTGTTTGAACTTTTAATTTTGGTAGCTTCTGAAATCTCTATGAACATTGCAGGCTTGGGAATTTTGGAAGGAAGGAACTCCCTTAGAATTGTTGGATCCAACGATAAGAAATTCCTTCTCAAGAACTGAAGTAATGAGATGCATTCATATGGGATTGTTATGTGTTCAGGAAAATCCTATTCTTAGGCCCACAAGGGCTACAATAGTTCTCATGCTCAACAGTTACTCTGTTTCTCTTCCAGCGCCTCAACATCCAGCCCTTGTTCATCGGAACAGAATATAATTAAGCTCTCCACAAGGGAGCACCAGTTTAATCAATCTTCACCCTGTTCAACATCATGGTCTGTTAATGATGGATCCATGATTACTGAAGTATAGTACATAGGTGTATAACTATAAGATGTACCATCTTTGTATAGTCATAAAGGTATTTATGGGTTGCATATGACCATTGTAATGATATTTTTAAAAATTGAAGGCCGTTTTTCTTTGTTTCTTGTAGAGTAGACAATATTTGTCACGCATTATGATCATTATGTTCTATTACTTTCTTAGACGCTTTCTCTCAAAAAACTCTAGCTTCTTTTTTCTCTTTTTCTAAAATAATCTGTCATGTCTCTCCCAATAAGCCGAAAAAAGAGTGTTTTGATCTCTTTCTCCGGTCTCTCTTACTCCTCCCCTTTATCTTTGCTGACAGTGACGAAGCAAAAAAAGTTTTTTATGGGGGGCATGCACTAAATATTTTTTAAGCTAAATTATTTATCTTCTTTTTCTCTTTTTTGCTTTTGATATAGGGTTTTTTCTTCTCTTTCTTCAAATGGCCTTCTAATTTTAGTGATATTTAGCTAATGTAGAATCTAAAAGTACTAACTTTGAAATACATTAGTCAACATGGACCAAAGTTGGATACAATAGAGTATTTAATATGAGTCCAATGAAATATTATCCATAAAAAGTGAGGAAAATTTTAAGTATTCAAGATAATATAAGTAAAATTCAAATAAAAAAAATACAGTGGGGTCACATGAGGAGTATTATTGATTTTTTTTACACAATATGTGATCAAAAGTTATTATCATAAAAAGTCAGGGGATAAATGAACGATAAAACTGAAATTTTCAAACAAGATTGGAGTAATAAGTGCAATTCTAAAAAAGTGAGGGAGACTACTGCCCCGCTTGCCTATGCTGGCACCGTCATAGCTTCCTGATCTCTTTTGGGATGATGATTTTTTTCTTTTCTCTTTTATTTTTTTGATCTCATTTGGGATGATGGTTTTTTTTATCTTTTCTCTTTTATTTTTCTAATAAGTCCATATTTAGATTTGGTTGTAGTATTATGTTTGTGTGAATTTTTGTACTACATGATCTTCGATTTATGTAGATTTTAAATTCAGTTTACTAGATCTTAAATCTGATAATTTTTTCTTTGCTTTAGATTTGAAGTGCGAATAGATTTGTTTTATTTTTAATGGGCATAAATCTGATTTGGTGTTAAAATCATAGTCTATCCGTCAAGAATACAGTCTAATAACAAATGAAGACACTTGTTATTAGTGATTTTTGTTATTTTCTTCTCTTAGATATATATATATATATATATATATATATATATATATAATATCTCACAATTCTTTCTGTTATAGTCTTTGTGATCTATGTGACTTTTTATAGAATTTGAAATTATAATTTGTACTTGTATTATAATTGAATCCTTTTAATTTTTATTAATATTATTTTATGAGGGGCCCTTTTTATAAAAGAAAAAAAAGGGGCTTATAGAAAGATGACCAAATTTTGGGCCTAATTTCAGTAAATGTCCCTTTGTCAAAAGTTATAGCAAAATGTCCGGTATATATGCATATATACCAAGTGTAAAATTTTATATACCAAGTATAAAAAATTATATACCCAGTGCATTTCAGAACAGTAACTAAAATTGGTAGATCTGTGTATCTACCAAATGTAAAAATATATCTACTTGGACATTTAGCTATAAAATTTTAAAAATGGACATCTACTTAATAAAATTTAAAATTTTGGTCATCCACCTAAATTTCTAGAAAAAAAAACTACCTTCTCGTGTGGGCCGAGCGCAGATTTAAGGTGGGCTGAGCCTCCGAAATTGACTTCCATTGTCTCGTATCTATTCTTCCCAAAACCAAAGGAGAAAAGCGACACCTACTAAACTAATCTTCTATCTATGTTTGTTGTACATTCATTACATTAGAAAATTCAGAGCACAACCATTAGAAAATTCAGAGCACAACCATTAGAAAATTCAGAGCAAAACCACAAGGTCGTAGCTCGTGTGAAGCTCCTCTTTTGAGGAGTATGAGTTTGGGGTTTAATCTCTGTTCTCTTCCCCTCCTTATATTAACCTAATAATTGTATAAAAAACAAGAAAATTCAGAGCAAAAAGTTCTTTTTTTTTTTTTAAATAAAGAATAACATAAGAAAATCCGTGTACATTAAAGATACATCCACATAAGTGCAGCAATATAAGCACCTAGGCCATTTCCAACCGGGCGCTTTTTAATAAAGAATAACGTAAGAAAATCAGTGTACGTTAAAGATACCTCCACATAAGTGCAGCACTATAGAAGCACATTAGAGATATTGGAGATGACATACTAATAAATAAAATATTTTGGGAAGGATTACAATAGGGTGTCCCTACGTACGTAGGGTCATTCTTTATACACCGTTTGATGGGAATCTGTGGAGAATAACAGGAATCTATGGGAAATCTATTTATACACAGATTTCTATTAAACGGTGTATAGACAAAACCTTACGCAGGGACGTCCCTACTGTAGACGAGCCCCAAATATTTTTAGTAAAACATAAAATAAAATAAAATAAAAGAGTCTACGGACCTAATCAATTATTTGTCTTCTTTAGCCGTGGGGTCAAAACTATCACACTCACCTTTTTGACTTGGGTGGCTCAGCTGCACTAACTTCAATTACCATCACTATTTCTCTCGACCCTGATCTAAATTAGAATTATAAACAATAAATTTGGAGAGAAAGAAAAAAAAAAAAAAAGACAAGAGAATTGATGATGAAATGAAAATGTTCTCTTTCAAAATTTTCTCTCTGCGAGTCTCTAGTTACATCGTCTATTTGGGTTTTCTTATTCATGTTGGGGAATCGGCACCAACTTACAGCAGTCATGCTTGTACAGACTCCACGACTGGTGCTTTAACTCAAAACAGCACGTACGCCTCCAATCTCAATCTCCTTCTCTCATATCTCAACTCCAATGCCACCGTCACCGGCGGCTTTTACAAAACCACCGTCGCCAGCGGCACTCCCGTTGCCGCTACCGGCCTGTTTCAGTGCCGCGGAGATGTCACCGCATCTATCTGCCGAGAATGTGTCGGCAGTGCTTCCAGAGAGGTACTACGACGGTGCCCGGAGCAAAAGGAAGCCGTGATCTGGTACGACACGTGCTGGTTACGGTACCAGGACCGTTCCGCCTTCAACCCGAACCCGGGGATAGTGCCGGCGACGTCGTCGAACAGCAACCAGACCGTGACGGAAACAGAGCGATTCAACGGGTTGTTGTCCGGCGCAATGAACACGGCGGCGGAAGGAGCCGCGAATTCCGGTTCCGGCAAGAAGTTTGCGACAGACGAGGAGAAGTTCACGAATTCGTCGACGCTGTACAGCCTGGCGCAGTGCACGTCCGACTTGTCCGCAGCCGATTGCACGATGTGCTTGCGGAGCGCCATCGGTTTCTTTCCCGAGTGCTGCGGTGGAAAGCGAGGTGGCGCCGTTTTCTTGCCTAGCTGCATCACCAGATACGAGTTCTACCCCTTCTACAACTCCACTACAGTTTCATCTGGCATTCGACCATCAGGTAATGAATTTATTTATTTGTGGAGCAAGATAATTTAAAAAAATAAAAATTGAAAAAAACAAATAGCGAGCATTTGAGGGATTGGATCAGGAATTTTGTATATGATATCTGTTAAGCTTTGTGCAGGAGATGGAAAACATTCGACAATTACAATTATTGCCATTGTTGTGCCAATTGGTGTGGTACTTGTGGCCTTTTCCATTGGCTTCTGCTTCCTCCGTAGGAAAGTCAAGATCAAGAAATATCTTTCCATTCGGCAGGACAGTGGTAAAAAGAAAAACAATTTACATAACCATATATATATGTATATATGTGTGTGTATTAGTACTTTATATATTTGTATGTTTGCTTGTTGCAGTCCGGGAAGATATTTCGAACAGAGACACTTTACAATTTGCACTGGAGGAAATTGAAACTGCCACTGACAACTTTTCGGATGATAACAAGATAGGAGAAGGTGGATTCGGTGAAGTTTACAAGGTAGAACCAACGTTATGATAAAATTTTCCCTTTTAACCTGTGTGAGCCAAAGTCTGCAGTTCTCATAGCCATAATTCAATTTATTTCAGGGTACCCTTCGTGATGGACAAAAAATAGCAGTGAAAAGACTAATAGGAAATTCAGGGCAAGGTGCAGAGCAATTTATGAACGAGGCCCTGTTGGTAGCCAAGCTTCAACATAGAAATCTAGTGAGGCTATTAGGATTCTGCCTGGAAGGAGAAGCCAAGATTCTAATATACGAATATGTACCCAATAGAAGCCTTGATTACTTTCTATTTGGTATGGACAATTATTACTTGGTCTGGTTCTTAATTCCTTTACTACAAGTTTCTGCTAGAAGAAATTAATGCATGATTATAGGAATATTGCGCGCTAGATCTGGTTGTGAAGGGTAACATTAAGTAGATACTTAAATCTAACACGTCAAAAGCAGAAGGGTCTTACTAATTGATCATTTTGCTTGGACTTTTACTAAATGCGTTTTGCATTAAAGAACTTGAGATTCTGATGACGATTAAGTGTGAATTGAATACACGAGTCTATTTACTCTTTAGTTTTGTTTCTAATTGAAATCAATTTTACAGATCAGGAAAAGCAAAACCTGCTAGATTGGACAAGACGTTACAAGATTATAGCAGGGATAGCGAGAGGGATTCTTTATCTCCATGAAGATTCTAGACTCAAAATTATACATCGTGATCTTAAGGCCAGCAACATTTTATTAGATGATGATATGAACCCTAAAATTACAGATTTTGGCATGGCAAAGATCTTTGTTGTGGACCAGACTCAAGGAAGTACCAATCGAATCGTTGGGACATAGTAAGTTCTATATTCTCTCTACTTCCATCCAAACGCTAAAAGTCTGTACTAGAAACGAAATACTCACTTTAAGCATCCCAGGTTATTATATGGTCTATAGGCAGTTTAATGATTTTCTCTTTTCCAATATGATAATTTGGATTTAATTTTTAAACAAATTTTTCTTGTTTCTCTGCCCTTGAATGGTAGCGCTAATAGTGCTGTTTTTGTAGTGGTTACATGTCTCCAGAGTATGCAATGCATGGACAATTCTCAGTTAAGTCCGATGTGTTTAGCTTTGGTGTGCTGGTTCTAGAGATTCTCAGTGGCAAGAAGAATAATTTTTTCTATCAATCACACGGTGCTGGAGATCTCTTGAGCTACGTGAGTGGATATATATACATGTGTATATATATATATATGTATAATATGTAGTAATATATTTCCCTTTCTAAACGCAAAAGAGAAAAAAATTACCAACATAAAAAACAGAGCATTTTACAAACGGATTACTATGATTATTGTCTGAAATCTCTATTAACATTGCAGGCCTGGGAACTTTGGAAGGAAGGGACTCCCTTAGAATTGTTGGATCCAACAATAAGAAATTCCTACTCAAGAAATGAAGTGATGAGATGCATTCATATGGGATTGTTATGCGTTGAGGAAAATCCTACTCACAGGCCCACAATGGCAACAATAGTTCTCATGCTCAACAGTTACTCTGTTACTCTTCCAGCACCTCAACAGCCAGCCCTTGTTCATCGTAACAGAACGCGGTCGAGCACGCCAACAAGGGAGCACCAGTTTGATCAATTTTCACCCAATTCGACGTCATGGTCTGTAAATGATGGATCCATGATTACTGAAGTGTACCCGCGATAGTACATAGGTGTGTACCATGTAACATATCTATATAGTTTTGTATGGAATAAAAGTACTTATAGTTGCACATGACCATTGTAATGATATTGATAAAAATTGAAGGCTGTTTCTCTTAGTTTCTTGCAGAATAGAAAAAGATATAGACGCGTTTTGTTCCTTATATGAGTCGTCTTATTGTGGGGGCCGGATAGATAAAATGCATGAGCCTCGAAAATTGACTTCAATGTATAGTGGTCTAATTTCAAAAGCAATATTAAGATATGTCCACGAATTTGCTTCCAGATATTTTCTCGTGTAGGGCAGATAATTATGTTGGCTGAGCCTCCGAATTAATGCGACTTCCATTATCTCATATCCATTCTTCTCAAACCAATGGCAACGCGACACCTACGAACATAATCTTCTACCTATCTAGATTCTAGACTTGTGTTGCCCAGTCATTACATTAGAAAATTCATATAAAAAAGACAAAAATTCATATTAAAAAAGACAAAAATTCATATTCAATTTAAAAGTTGCGCATCTGTATTGAAATATAGTTTTAAGAAAGCGAAAAGTAAAATATAGTTGTAATTTTCACTTAAGGGAGTCAACATAGCTAAGCAGTAATGTATTTTCTTCAACGGGAAACTGTCCTGACCTTTAGTGATTGATGTTAATTAAATGTGGAATTGAATACACAAATCAATTTCCTCTTTCTTAAGTATTATCTAATTTAATTCAAATTTTTCAGATCATGAAAAGCAAAACCAGCTAAATTGGACGAGGCACTATAAGATCATAGAAGGGATTGCGAGAGGGATTCTTTTATCTCCATGAAGATTCTAGACTTAAAACTATACATCGTGATTTGAAAATTACAATATTTTATTTGTGACGCCTGTACAAAAACAAAAGGGGAGAGGGGTTTATTTGTATTAAGTAAATAATATAAAGATAAAAGAAAAGACAAAAGAGTCCTTGATTAATAGATATTATTTGGGGACACATTGGTAATTTTATTAGAGACCCTTTAAGAAACCTAAGACTAATAATTTACTTAGTTTATACGTACTCTCTGTGGAGACAAAAAAAGAGGGAGGGAGAGAGAGAGAGAGAGAGAAAGAGTGGAGACTATGCACGTTTAAGAAGAACAAGATGCTGAAGACTATTGTCATAGTTTTTGAGACTCACACCTAAGGTAATAGACTCTTAACCAATTAAGTTCTATGTTTTAGTTTGATTTCAGGAATGAGATTGAATATTTAAGGTTAGGGTTTTGAATTGCTCAAAAATTATTTATGAAATATGGGGATGAATCTGATAGAGGAAGAAGCCTATTGATATTAGGATTTAAGCAAGACAAATTTTAAGTGATTTAGTTGGGTAAATAGAAAGCTATAAATTTTTGAGTTTTGGGCGAAGATGTAAAAATACAGTAGAGGTTCCGACTAGTTTTCAGGGAATTTCACTAGTCTGATTGGATCATATTTCATATGATTGGAAAGCTTATCGAATTATCTTTCCAACGGTATATAATTTGTCAAAAACGGACCTATAATCAGAGAGTTATAGCCACTTGAAATGAGTACTACGAATCTGGAAAAATCTAAAACTTTGGGTACTTTTAGCAAAACGTGGCTGCGGCTTGTCCGACTGTGCGGGGCTTACCTATAGACCCTATGGTGACATTCTTAGTACTTTTAGGACCCCATGACTTGTAAAACATAACTTCTAAGTTTGGTGATTTTTAGAGAGATATTAGAATTGTTACGAATTGTAAGAAATTAGCATTATTGGGAATAACTATGGAGTTGATTATAGAAGATGCATAGGCAGCAAGTAATCAATACTTTTAGTATAATTAGAGTATGATTTTATTATTGTGATACTTATATATGATTTGTGTGATAATAGGTGTTTGAGAGGTTATGTTGATTATTTTGAGTTGATTAGGCAAAGTGAACGAGGTAAGTAACCTTTGATCTTTTCTAGTAACTTTTTGTATAAAAACTAAATATTTCATTGTTTCTAATAAAATTATGTTTATAAAGTATTTTATCAAAAAATATGATTTCAAGTGAAAATATACATTTTGCAAATAAGTTATTTTATTAAAATAAAATTATTTTACTGAAACAATTGCTTTGTCTAAAAAGTATTTTGATTCTATCCGATAATTGTTTTGCACAAAAATATGGATGAAGCATATAACATTGTTATTGAATATTGTACATGAAAATTATTTTGGAATGATTACAATGATATAATGACAAAAGTGAAATTGCTTTTGAACTGTTATTATATATGAATGTGTTTTGAAACTCTCTTCAGTGACTATGCAATGTGGACCCATTCCGCAGGAGTTATATGTGGACGGTACGTATTGAATGTGGACCTAGCTACAGGGGTTAAATGTAGTAAATGTGGACCTAGCTACAGAGGTTAAGTGTAGTAAATGTGGACCTAGTCACAAGAGTTATGTCACGACCCAAACCCCGAGCCAGTGGCAGAAGGGGAATTTCACAAGTAGAAATTCATAATTTGTTTTAGAAAATTTTAGAAACTTTAATTTTTCAGAAAAATGATAGCTTCTGTAAAAGTTTATAAAAATAGATCAAATTGTAAATTCCCATAGTTTGTGATCACCACTAGACATAGACTGTTAATAATAGTAATAAAACATACATATGCATCACCATTGTCATCACAAGTAGGCATAATAGATAATACAGGCTAAATCCAAAGTATGAGCCTTAAATGTTATTACAATTCCAAAATGAGTTATTAAGTAGTTACCAACTACTAATCTAGAACAATCTTCCAGTCCTAGTCACTCCGCTCCGGAGTTGCCCAAGTTACACTGTACACTACCTGAGAGGGGAAAGATAAGGGGGTGAGCATTCACATGCTCAGTAGGAATTCAATTACCTGTTTAGTATGAATGCAACTTTTGAAACCTACATGATTAGTATCTTTACAAAATCCAGTTATAAAACAAGTTTACAAATATTCAAGATCAATCACATATTCAAAATCAAAATCAAAACCAAAGTCACCATCATGTTCATAATCATGTTGTACATATCATAAATCAACTAAATATAAGTATATCTATGAGCTCCCATCCTCTCATCACAGTCCTGTAATACCTCTTGAATAGAGATACCCAGCATCCTGACACTACCCGGAGGTGTGTCAGCAAATCCTGCGCAAGGGCCTAAGTCTCTCACCTAGCGCTGCAGTAACTCGCCAGCGATCTAAAATACCATGATGCTAAAATGGAACTCAAGTATGTGATCCTATGGTAGGTACAATATTTTACATAGTATGTAATAACCATGCATCAAGTATATCAAGAAATCATGCTTTAAAATTCACTTGGTATTATTCTGGGATTTATAGAAAATTGGGCAACATAACAGCTGTATTTTTCCAAAACCAAAATTTTAGACCTGCATAAAAAACCATACAAACTAATCCCAGAACAATCTAATATATCTCAACAATTCACAAGTTCATCAAATATCCATTCAAATCATTAAAATCCATGAAAATCGATAATTTTAAGAAATAGGTCATAATGTATAATTTAAAACAAAATAAGTTGAAAACTTGGTAATTGAACCCCTACCTCACCGGAATAGCAATACCATGCTATTGAGTCCTCAAGGTGTCGTTGAAGATCGCCTGGGGGGTTGGGAACCAGTTCCGAGCCTTCGATCGTCCTCTTGCGAAAAATCAACTTCTTATCGGACCTTCAATTCCGCAAACAGACCTCTTCACTGAATTCCTAGCACCCAAAATAGCAAGGTTAGACATATAACTTGTCCAATTTGGGACCGGGTCCACACCAGACCGGTGACACGCAAAACGAGACAGATGATACAGTATATATATTAAACTTCTCCATTTTCCGAGTACATTCCAAAAATGGGGTCTAAAACACAATCCAACGGCTGGATTAAAAAGATCAAGCTTAAACTCAAAATTCCTAAAAATGGCAAATTTTGGTCCGGATAGTATGGGGTTGAGATATATATACCTTGACGATCCTTCCGATGATACGAATCCAACGGGACTGGTTTGGAGTAGAATGGACGCCAGAATCTTCACCGGCGGCCAAAAATCCGAAATGGGTCAAAACGGCTTTTATGGAGTTTTCCGGCGAACCAGGCAGCGGCAGTGACTGGCGAGGGGCGGCGGAGCTTTGTTGTGACCTAGCGAGTCGACGCCGACGGGCTGGGGCGGCGGACAGTGGCCAGAGGTGAGCTGTAGCCTCCTTCTTCCTTCTGCCGAGAGAGAAACCGAGAGAGAGAGAGTGAGCCACGGGAGGGAGAGAGAAGATAGGGGAGAGAGTGAACTGATATATATATATGTTTAAACTTTTTTTTTAATCTGGTCAAATACCATTTTGCCCCTTAAAAAAACTGGTTTTTACAAGTTAAGTGTGACCATGGTCGCCAAAAACTGTTGAGAAGTGATTTAAAAATACTACTGGTTGTCGAATGAGAATGGAACGACAGATTTTAAAAACCTACTTCGTGTTTTTGTTAAAGTGACTCTCCAAATAATCTCTTTTGATTATCTTGAAAATTATTACATTCTGAAATTGATTTTATTCTGAAATATATTGTTGAACCTTTTCAAATGATATATACTTGATCCAGCTAGTTAAGGTTACTGGTTACTTACTAAGCTGTCGAGCTCACTCTTTTATTTTTCCTTCACAGGTATTAAAGACCGTCAGTTAAGAGGTTCACTAAGAGAGAACTTATCTAGGTAATTGGGATATATTTGAGTTCATGAATGAAAGATGGAAAGCCATTCATTTGTATTGGGAAAATATGAAGACTGGAAAGGTCAATTAGCACAAATTTGTTATATTACAGTATGTATTTTGTATAGTTAATTTTTAATATTTGGAGACTTAATAGAATTATTGGGTTGTACATGATTTAGTGGTATTTATTGGAGTTTAATGTTTCTTTATTTTTATGAATTGTAGATAGATACCTTGCATATTTATAAGGCTTTGCTTTATAGGTATGCGGCGCACGTCCTCGGATGCGGGGCGTGACATTATTAGATGACAAAATGAATCCTAAAATTTCAGATTTTGGTATGGCAAAGGTTTTTCTCGTAGACCAGACTCAAGGAAGTACCAATAGTATCGTTGGAACATATATAGTAAGTTTAAGGTCTCTCAATTTTTAAGCATTACCGAACCAAGCGATTCATTGAGACTCTTAGGCTATGTGTCTTGCACTGTGCTTCCCTCTACAACTCTTCTCCCTATTCCTCTTTTTTTCCCTCCCTTTTTTGGCCTATTAATTTACTCAATGCATTACTGCTTAATTATTTAGTCCGGGCCAGCATAATGATTTTTCACATAAAAATACTTTCCGACCCTTTACTTTGATTTGTGGCATTAATCATATTATTGTTTTGTAGTGGTTACGTGTCGCCGGAGTATGCGATGCATGGAAAATTTTCTGTGAAGTCAGATGTGTTCAGCTTTGGTGTGTTGGTTCTAGAGATTCTGAGTGGAAAGAGAAACAATTTTTATCATCAATCACACGGTGTTGGAGACCTCTTGAGCTATGTGAGTATGACTTCACGTACACAATTAATATGCTGCTACTTTCTTAACGCCATCATCATGAACTTTGAAGAGTGATTTTTAATTTATTTACATAAAGTGAAAGCATTGTAACATCTGAAGTCATCACTCTGCTAAACTCAGCAGGCTTGGGAACTCTAGAGGGAAGGGACTCCCTTAGAATTCCTGGATCCAACAATAAGAATTTCCTTCTCAAGAAATGAAGTGATGAGATGCTAAAATCCAGTTCTTAGGCCCACAATGGTAACAATAGTTCTTATGCTCAGCAGTTACTCTGTTACTCTTCTAGTACCTCAACAGCCAGCGATATTTCTGTTAGGGTTTATGCCCTAAAAGCATGTATATTTTGGATATTTGCTGAATTAATAAAATGACATTTTTCTATTTGAATTTGTGCATAATTGG
>JXTC01000108.1:119233-136912 GCA_002914845.1 Trema orientale
GCTGATAGGCTACAAGAGGTATTAGATCTATTCTCTTTGTGTGTTCCTATTTGCTATAAATTAATACTATACACTCATATAGTCAATTGTTTTGAGAAAATTTTTGAATATTCCTGGGCCAATCTTCCGCTGCGAAAATCGTTTTTAGTTCTAACAATTTTATCGTCGGCCAAGCACGCCAACAAATGAGCACCATCCTAATCAATCTACGACCAACTTAACATCATTGTTAGCTAATGACGGATCCATGCTTACTGAAGTATACCCTCGATAGTGTGTGTATATGTAGAAGTGTTACAGAAGTATTATCAAATTATCGGTTTAGTTTTGTAATATTGAATGAGTTGTACTTATGGTTGCATCACTAGCACAAGACTATTGTAAGGCTATTGATAATTTTTGGCTATTGATAAGCAATATAGGCTGTTTTTCTTTTTTCTTGTCCAATAAACACATTTTATTCCTTTCTTCTTTCTTTCAAAAGATTGTTTACAAGAATTTGAATTATATTGTTCTAGTAGGATCATGGACTATGACCAATACTATGATCACCATTAGTGCTTAGTATCCTATTACGCTCGAGTAAAAAGCAAGGTCTCACTTCTAAATTTACATGTGAGCATTGCATACAATTTCACTAATGCGTGGTACTAATCACTTGTGGTGTTTTTTTTTTTTTTTTTTTTTCTAAATTTTTGCCATAATCTATATCTAGGATGCATAACAAGACTTTAATTCGTTGTTCCATTGTAAAAACTTTTCTTTATATGGGAAAAAGAGTACATGCAAGCAACAAAAGTTCTCTAAATATACTGCACTGTATGTCACATAAGCTGAATATAAGCTGCGGTATACTAATTTAGCAGGAAATTAGAAAAGCAGGTATTCTAGTAACAATAATAATGATAGACATCAAACTAACGTTGCCTATATATAACGAACGACAGAGTTCAATTTTAATAAGAGTGATTTTTAATTGTGTGACACTAATTCTATTAATGAGTTAGTTAAATGTCTGTTAATAGTAAGTTAGTTTAATTAGCTAGAACTGCAGCCTGGTTGGTTGAAACTAACTGAATCTATGACTCACATAACTATTGGCCACTGAAGCTCTAATAGAGAGGAAAGCCAATTGTCTATATATATATATATACTGAGATAGGTTTATCGTTTAGTTATGTTATTCACTCTGTATAGTCTCCAAAAGGGGTTCTGTATTTGGGGGGAACTGAGAAAAGAGAACTGTGAAGCTGTTTGGATCGTGGGAAAGCTCAGGAAAACAAAGCTTGTAAAGAGTGATTCAAAGCTGTAATCTTCAAAGAATTGAATGTGTAACATTGGTAAATTTAGTGGATTTGATTAGGGACACAAGTCCCTGCCTTGGATGTAGATTTCTTGAAAGGGGAATCGAACCAAGTAAAATTGTTCCTGTGTTCTTCTTTGTTTCATTACTGTTTTGTTCGAGTTATGGTTAGATCACCAGATCTACATGTGACCTAGATATAATGATGAATAAAGATAGAACTTTTGCAGTAGAAAGGAAAAAGCACTAAATAAATAAATAAAGTGAAGATTAGCATGAAAAAACTTATCACTAAGTTATGATTTGATGTGAGGTGATATAATGTTCCATGTGCCTAGTGTTAGCTGGGTTAAGTTTCTTTCAGCCTTTGTCATGACTCATGCCAAGTACTTTCTTGGTTTGGAGAAAGTATATCATGATTCATGACTTTTAGCACTGATATTTTGTCATTCCAGCATAGCATTAGAATATTCTTGTTGAGAATTTGTTAGGATATTTTGATGACCTGTATTGTAGTTGACTCTTTTTGGGATCTTTGCTATATCTATGCTCTGTACCCTCATTTTTACAGTGAATGATAATGTCCTCTTCCATTCCAGTATTTTCTTCGTAATATTCTGATGCTATGCTGAAATGATAAAATATCAGTGCTAAAAATGATATACCGAAGGGAAATGGACGCTGTACACCCTGGCATGAATCACAAATTCCTTGCCCATTTTCTTGCCCAGCTGTATCGCCATATACGAGTTATACCCCTTCTACAACTCCGCTACAGCTTCATCTGGGGTTCGACCTTCAGGTACTAATTAGTTTTATTTATTGGTGAGATCTTCTCAAGTTTTATTTACTTATGTTTAATAAATTTTCATCTAAAAAAAAGGTACCGAGCTGGAATTGGACAGAAACGTACATAATACAAGCTTTCTGCAGGAGGAGGAAAAGTTTCAACAACTACAATTATTGCCATTGTAGTGCCAGTTTGTGTGGTTGTAGTGGTCTTCTTCATTGGTTTCTGCTTGCTCCGAAGGAATTAAAGATGAAGAAATATATCTTTATTCGGCAAGATCACGGTGGTAAAAATAAATTCTTTTTACATAAGCCAATCATATGACCATGTATATGTTATTTGTTTGTGTACGTGTATATTAGTGCTATATACATTTGTACGCTTGCCTTGTTGTTGTCCGGGATGAGATTTCAAACAGAGACACTTTACAATATGCTATGGAGAAAATAGAGACTGTTACTCATGACAATTTTTCGGATGATAACAAGATAGTGGAAGGTGGATTTGGTGAAGTTTACAAGGTAGAAACATTATGATAAAATTTATCTTTCAGCCTGTGTGAGCCAAATTTGTAGTTCTCACGGCCCTCACTAATTTATTTACAGGGAACCCTTCGTGATGGACTAAAAATAGCTGCGAAAAGACTAATAGGAAATTCAGGGCGAGGTGCAGAACAATTTAGGACAGAGGCCCTATTGGTAGCCAAGCTTCATCAACATAGAAATTTATTGAGGCTACTAGGATTCTGCTTGGAAGGAGAAGAAAAGATTCTTATCTACGAATATGTGCCCGATAAAAGCCTTGATTACTTTCTATTTGGTATACATGGCTAATCTCTACTTTGTCTGATATTTTTAATTCCTTTTTACTAAGTTTCAGCTAGAAGAAATGCATAATTTCTTGGAAGAATTAATATCTGGTGCTTAAAGAGTTCCGTACTGTTAAGTAGGTACTTAAATCCAACTGTCAAAGTCAGAATACAGTTTTACTGATTGTTCTTTTTGCTTTGATGACTTTTCACTACATCACTTGTGCATTAAAGGACTGAGATCTTTATAACGATTAGTTTTAAATTGGATACACGAATCAATGTCCTCAAATTTCCTTTCTAATTGCATTCAAATTTTACAGATCATGAAAAGCAAAACCAGCAAGCTTTGGACAAGGTGCCACAAGATTATAGCAGGGATTGCGAGAGCGATTCTTTATCTCCATGAGGATTCTAGACTAAAAACTATATATTGTGATCGAAAAGCTAGAAACATTTTATTACATGATGATATGCATCCTAAGATTTCAGATTTTGGCATGGCAAAAGCTTTTATTGTGGATCAAACTCATAGTTGTATCTTCCATCCCAACATTGAAAGCATGCAAAAGAAAACAAATACCTACTCAAGCATCCTAGGTATATTTCTTTTCCTGTGCTTCCCTGTACAACCGTTCTTCCTTACCCTTTTTTTTTTTTTTTTCACTCAGTATATTACTGCTTATAATTAATTAGTCTGCGGTAAGCATAACAATTTTTCAATTTTAACATGATAATTTAGACTGAATTTCGATACAATAACATTGATTTGCAGCATTAATCACGCTGGTTTGTAGTGGTTACATGTCTCAGGAGTACGTCATGCATGGACAATTTTCTGTTAAGTCGGATGTGTTCAGCCTTGGTGTGTTGGTTCTAGGAGATTCTCAGTGGCAAGAGAAATAATTTTTTCAGGAGACCTCTTTAGCAATGTGAGTATGACTTCATGTACAATTTTAATATGCTATATATTCTTTTCTTAACGCCAATACAAGAACCTTGAAGGGCAGAGTTTTTATTTTTTATTAAATGATTGAATGACCACAAAAGGAGGTAAGATTTTACTATAGGCAAAGACATTCTAGGCATCGTATTCTCTTTTTTTGAGGGAACATTTTTTTTTTAAAAAAAAAATTTATAGCATCCGAAAATCTTACTCTAAACTGTGCAGGCTTGGGAACTCCCTTGGAATCGTTTGATTCAACAATAAGAAATTCATTCTCTAGAAATGAAGTGATGAGAAGCATTCATATGGGATTGTCATGTGTGTTAGGTCCAAGGTGTTGGCCAGTATTGGCAAACAATTGGTAAAAACAATAAACTCAAGTTGCTGTGAAAAAACTAACAAGTTATTGCAACAGGTCTGCTGATGTTGTAAAATACTTGTTGCAACAGATTTACAGGATTGCTCGCAACAGATTTGTACAGGCAAAAATCCAATTTTGGAAACATTTTGTTCTTGCATCTTTTGACCTAATTATCCTTATTAAACATTTCTAGAAGGATAATAGGGATTATTGCCGATGGGTTTTCGTGACTAAGCTGGACCTAATTGATTGAGATATTTTATCTCAATTTTCCTTTGATTAAGTTTCCATTTTGAGATTGATTCTTGCTCATTATTACTTAAAATTTTGGTTAATGATTATTGATAGGTGAATAAGCAGAATCATGATCATATTTTGTCCATTATGGTGTAGAATATGTCCTTATTAAATTAATGTAATTAATTTTATGAGCTGTCAGGATTTTCAGGCAAAATCTGTTGCAACAGATTGTGCTGTTTATGAAAAGTTTTTTTAATTGATTTTGATTGACTCTAATTAATTGTGAAATCAATCCTTGCCTTTAAGGAAAGTTTTTGCAGGTAAATAAGAGTGATTTCAGCTGATTAAGAAGAGCCAAAATTGTGGAGAACTTCTCTCAATGCACCTGGACAATATTCAGGGACAATTCATGAAACCTGTTGCAACAGATTTCTGACTGTCCAAATAAGGAATGATAACAAATTTTATGGTAAATCATTCCTTTCTTATTTTGAGCCTTTTCACACTAAGAGAGCACGAAATTGGGGCTGGAAATTCATCTATAAAAGCTCAGCAAGTTCAAGGGATTTGTATGCACTTCATTTGAGAGAAAATACTCTTTGGGAGAGTTTTTGTGTAAGGCATAGAGTTTATTCTATTGCCATTGTGAGACTTAGAGAGCTTTATGGTTTTCTAGGTACTTTATTTGAGTGTTTTTGTTCTTCGGGAGGAAGAACATTTCGTCTTCGGGAGGAGACAGATCCAGAACCAGTGAAGGAAGTTCACGTGTGAAGGATTAACAAGACGAGGGGAGCTCGCTAAACAAGATTGGTGGAGTTATTACAACACATTACGGCGATTGAAAAGAGGAAGTCTTTTATTGCATTAACCAATTGGTGTTTGTAACTTTTATTTTTTACTAATTTGTTTAATATCTGGGTGTGGCCCCGTGGAGTAAGAGAAGTCCGAACCATGTTAAAAACGTCTTGTGTTCATCTCTTTATTTTTTATGTTCTATTACAATATATATATTCGTTGTTACAACATATTTTATCCGCATGTTGCAACATAATTAATTAATTATTAATTTAATCAATTAATTAATTATTTGGTAATATTTAACGGAGCAGATCTTTCAATTGGTATCAGAGCGGAGTCACTTAAATATTAGTGAGATTTTGGAATTTTCTGATCTGTTTTCTTAGTATGTCTATCTTGAATGAAAGAGGTTCAATATCTCATCCACCTTTATTGGACGGGACCAATTATCCATATTGGAAGTCCAGGATGAGGGCGTTTATTCGAGCTTTATATATTAAAGCCTGGAGATCGATTCTTACTGGATGGTCATATCCTATTATCAAAGCTGATGATGGAACTATTTCATTGAAGCCAGAAATTGATTGGTCCCCTCAAGATGATCTATTAGCCAGCTACAACACCAAGGACTTACATGCCATTTTTAATGGATGTGATGTAGAGCAAATCAAGCTGGTCTCCTCATGTAAAACTGCAAAAGAGGCATGGGAAATCCTTCAAACAAACTTTGAAGGATCATGTGATGTTAAGCGTAATAAACTCACTTCTCAGATTTGAGGAATTACGTATGGAAGAAAATGAAACTTTGTCTAGATATTATACTAAATTGTGTGATATTACTAAGGAATCTTTTGCTCTTGGTGAAAAGATCCCTGAATCTGTAATAGTTAGAAAGATTGTCAGGTCTCTTCCAGATCGGTTTCAGCCAAAGATCGTTGCAATAGAAGAAAGTAAAAATCTAGACATAATGAAGGTGGATGATTTGATGAGTTCCCTACGGGCTTTTGAAATGAATTTGAAAAGCAGGAGAAAGGAGAAATCAATTGCTTTCAAGACAACACAAGAAAGCGTGGAACCCTCAAATAAGGAAAATGATGATGATGAACTTGCCCTACTTACAAAAAATTTCAAGAAATTTCTGAAGAATGTGGGCAAAAATTCAAAAACTAATTCCTCTTTCACCAAAACTACGAAAAGTAAGACGTCTTCCAAATCTATTGATTCTTCAAATAAAAAGGGTATTCAATGCAGGGAATGTGAGGGATATGGGCATATTCAATCAGAGTATGCCAACACCCTGAAAAAGAAATCAAAAGCCATGACCACTGCATGGAGTGATGAAGAATCTGATGGGAGTAAAGAAGAAGATATGGTGAGTAATGTTGCTCTCACTACCTCTTTGTTTTATGACTCATGGTTTAGGTTGCGGAAAGATGAAGATTCCATTGCAACAGAAGCTGTCTGTTATAACACATCTGTTGCCGAAGATGATGTCACAACAGATCTATAAATTCAGATGATGTTACAACAGAAGTCGGTTCAGATGGTGACGAATCAGAACTGGATGAGGATTCAATTCGAGTGGCATATCAGAAAATGTACACTCAATAGTTAAAGGTTTGTGCTGATAATCGTCTTTTGGTAAGTAATAACACTGCACTTATGAAATCCAAAGAAGAATATGAAATAAAAATGCAAAGTTTGAATTCTATCATTTCTGAAAAAGATAGAAAACTGAAAAAATTATCTGTTGAACTTGAAAGAAATCAAAAAGGAGTGAAAATATTGAGTTCAGGAACTGGAAAGTTAGATCACATTCTGACAACTGGAAAATCATTGGAGACAATAGTGGATTGGGCTTCAAAGATATGAGATCTAACTCTAAAACAGTGTTTGTGAAACCAATTGCATCTGTTGCAATAACTTCACAGTCTGTTGCAACCACTTCACGGTCTGTTGCAACAACTAGTAAGGCCGCTGTTCATTCAAATTCGAGAGGTAAGACCCATAAGTTTATTCCCGTTTGCCATTTTTGTGGGGTTAAAGGTCACATCCGACCAAGGTGCTTTACAATGATGAATCTTTTTGAGAATAATTATTTGAACAAATCATTCGTTTATCCATCTCAAAGAAAAACACCCAGGCCCAAAATTGATTTGCAAACAAGTTCTAAATAAGTATGGGCAAAGAAATCTGATGTTAAATGTTTTGTTGCTTTTAAATGTTTAAGAACATGTGCTACTAACTCATGGTATTTTGATAGTGGCTGTTCTAGACATATGACAGGTAATCAAGATATTTTGACAAGTTACAAATCTGTGATAAGTGGAGAAGTCACTTTTGGAGATGGAATCAAGGGAAAAGTTCTTGGAAAAGAAACTTAAACATTGATGGGATACCAAGATTAAAAAATGTGCTTTATATAGATGGACTTAAAGCTAATTTGATTAGCATAAGTCAAATTTGTGATCGCAATCTTTTTGTCAACTTTACTCGTGATGAATGTTTGGTTTTGGATCATGATGAAAATTGTGTTTTGAAAGGTTATAGATCTGTTGACAACTGTTATACTTTGGTTCAATCAGAAAGATGTCATAATGTTACTGATAATAACACTGATTTATGACATGAAAGACTTGGGCACTTAAACTTTAAATTTTTGAAAAGAATTGTAAGTGCAGGTCTTGTTCGTGGTTTGCCAAAACTTGACAATGAGTCACCTGGTGTGTATGGACTATGCCAACATGGAAAATAGTTGAAGTCAACACATAAAGTAATCGAAAGCATCACAACATCAAAGGTCTTGGAACTGTTACATATGGATCTGATAGGTCCAGTGCAAGTCGAAAGTATTGCAGGTAAACGTTATATTTTTGTATGTGTGGATGATTTTTCTAGATTTACTTGGGTTGATTTCTTGAAAGAAAAATCAGACACTTTTGATGCTTTTAGAAATTTATATGAAAAAGTCAAGGTTAAAAAGAATTGCAATATCGGGAAAATAGTTCGAATTCGAAGTAACCATGAAAAAGAATTTGAAAACACTATTTTTGCTAATTTTTGTAAAGTACATGGGATTGCACATGAATTTTCTGCTCCTAAAACACCAGAACAAAATGGTGTTGTAGAGAGAAAGAACCGTACCTTGCAGGAAATGGCCAGAGTCATATTAAACAGCAAAAAACTGTCCAAAAGACTATGGGCTGAAGCGATAAACACGGCATCTTATACAATTAATCGTGTCTACCTTCGGCCAGGTAGGAAAAAGACTTCCTATGAGATTTGGAAAAGTAAGAAACCTAACCTTGGTCATTTTCATGTTTTTGGATGTGTTTGTTATATCTTAAATGATAGGGAGCATCTTAGAAAATTTGATTCTAAGAGTGACACTGGGATTTTTTCTCGGCTATTCTAATAACAGTAGAGCTTATCGTGTATACAACATGAGAACTCAAACTGTTATGGAATCGGCCAATGTTGTTATTGATGATTTCAAAGATTTTGCAGAATTCTCGAAGGAGACGGAAATTGACAGCTTCACTGATGAAGCTGTACAGAGATTTGATCAGACTATTATACCCGATCCTGTTGCAACATCAGCTCCTAATGTTGTAACAGATTCCTTGCAGGAACAAGCAGGAACATCGGATCATAATGCTTCTTCTGATATCTTGACTGATCCAATTCAAAAAGAACCATCAACAAGAGTCAAGAAAAATCATCTGACAGATCTTATCATAGGTAATGTTGATGATAGCATGGTTACCAGAAGGAAGAGGTATGTGAATTTTGTGCAGCATGTGTGTTTTACTTCCTTCATTGAACCAAAGAATGCTAAGGAAGCTTTGTCGGATAAATTTTAGATGAAAGTTATGCAAGAAGAACTTGAACAATTTTCTCGAAATGATGTGTAAACACTTATGCCTAGACCTAATCACACAAATGTAATTGGTACCAAATTGATTTTTAAAAATAAAACTGATGAATTTGGCAACATCATAAGAAACAAGGCTAGGTTAGTAGCACAAGGGTACACACAAATCGAGGAAATTGATTTCGAAGAAACTTTCGCACCTGTTGCTAGGTTAGAATCAATCAGGTTGTTACTTGCAATAGCTTGTGTGATAGGCTTCAAATTGTTTCAAATGGATGTTAAATCTGCCTTTTTGAATGGTTTTTTGAAAGAAGAAGCTTATGTTGAACAACCAAAGAGATTTGAAGATCCACATTTGCCTAATCATGTTTTCAAGTTGAAAAAGGCATTGTATGGTTTGAAAGAAGCTCCTAGAGCTTGGTATGAAAGGTTGACAAATTTTTTGGTTGAAAAAGGTTACAAAAGGGGAGTGGTTGATAAAACACTTTTCGTCAAACAGTTTAATTCTGGGATTATCATTGCTCAAATCTATGTTGATGATATAGTGTTTGGCTCAACTTCTGACTCTAAAGTGCAAAAATTTGTTGAACAACTAAAGAAAGAATTCAAGATGAGCATGGTTGGAGAGCTCACTTATTTTTTAGGTTTGTAGATCAAACAACTTGAGGATGGCATTTTCATTTCTGAAGCCAAGTATGCCAAAAACTGTAACACCCCCTAACTTAGGTATATACCTAAGCTAGAAAATGTTTAATTCCATACTCATCTTTATCATAAAAGCGGAAAAATCCGGTAATAATTTTTTTTTGAAACTAAAAGAATATTTAAATTGAAAAACCACCTCTTATTAAAACATCTGAAAACAAAACCTAAGACTCAAATAGCCTATGAAATAAAAATACTTAATTTTTAATCCAAAAGCTAAACACAAGAAAATAAAACTTAAAGTCGATTAAAAACGTCCTAATGCCATTAGGGACTCTACCCCTGCCGCCAGCTAACTTTCAATAATCTATTGCTCATCTGAAAATTTTAAAAGAATGGGATGAGCTTGCGCCCAGTAAGTAAATCTCATGCATGCAATGAATGTCGTGTTTTATGAATAATGCATTTTAAGAATCATAACTATGCAACCCCTCTTTTGAAAAACATCTTAATCATAAACGTTATCATTTCATAAAACTTTCATATTTGAGCTCAACATAGTGTAATGCCAAGTCTATCAGAAGTGATGAGCCATAAACATGGTGTCATGACAAGCATATGACCTTGTAGTTATTCGGATCCCATATAGCTATCATACTACAATGGTTAGCATCGCAGTTTAAACATTCGTTCTTAACATGGTGATTGTAGGCCATTCAGTCAGGTGCTCATACTCCTTTCAAGAACTTAACACACACTTAAATAAAAACATTCTTCTTTGAACAAAAATCTGATTGCATAGCGCTTTAGAAATCATTCCTTGAAAATCATAATCTCTTGTGCAATTTATGCAATACTTGTGCATACTCATGTCATACTAAATATGCAAACTAAAATAGCATAGCATATAATAACATACCATATTGATCATCAAAACATCACATAATAGCACATACAATTACACACAAACACATAGGGTGAGATTTACTTACCTCAAGTCCTTAGAAAAACTTTGTAGTGAAATACCACACAACTAACCTCGTTGAAACCACGTGCCTCTTCTTTATCCTTTATTTTTTTTTATTATTTATGAAAAATATTAAAAATATTAACACATGATATCATTGCTCTTAAGAAACATATTTCATATGTTTAAAATATCTATAATATAAAATAACATAATAATTTTTATAATAAAACTAAATCTGTAAACGTTCAGCAAACTAAGCATGCTTAAATAATTTTAGATTTAAACATATAATTCAGTTTATTCCACAAATTTTCATAGCTCATTAAGACACATAAATAAAGATACAGAAAAATTATCGGAATTTATAAAAAATATTTAGGACGTTTTTCATAATTTTTGAAGCCAAATCTTGTAACTCAGTAAAACTGTTAAACTGAAAACCAGTGCACAATGATAGAATTTTATAGATTTTTTCTTAAATCAAAATAATCTGAAACTTTTTGGAAGTATTTTTAACACAATATAAAATATGCACAAAAATTATAAATTCCAAAATATACCATTAGATAGCACCTTAAATTCATGAAATTCTACATCAGGATTTGTATCAGCACTGAAATCAGCAAAACAATAAAGATTATGAAAATCATATTTAATTGTAGAAATTTCCAAAAATCACGAAAATATTTGAGTTAGAATTTTTTATAGAATCTGAAATTTTAACAACTTGTTTATTAATATGTTAGGTTATATTCTGGAACCACATGCACAAGCTGCTCAAGCTCCTCATCCTGGTGGAGTAACACTCCCTGTTTATGAGCAATTCAGGAGGATGAAACCTTCAAGTTTTCAGGGAGGCACAGATCCACTTATCGCAGAGGGCTGGATCAAAGAATTGGAACACGTCTTTCGTTTGTTGACATGCACCGATCAACAACGTGTTGAGTGTGCTATTTTTATGATGAAAGGCGAGGCAGCACACTGGTGGGAGACGACTGATCGTATCCACAATACTCAAGCTAACCCTATCACATGGAATCGTTTCAAAGAAATCTTCTTTGAGAAGTACTTTCCATACTCTATGAGACAAGCTAAAGAGATAGAGTTCATTAACTTAGTGCAAGGGTCTATGACTGTTTCACAATATGAACGTCGATTCAAACAACTATCAGTCCAAATAAGGAATGACAACAGATTTCGTGCAAATCATTCCTTTCTTATTTTCAGCCTTTTCACACTAAGAGAGCACAAAATTGGGGCTGGAAATTCATTTATAATCCAAGGGATTTGTATGCACTTCATTTGAGAGAAAATACTCTTTGAGAGAGCTTTTGTGTAAGGCATAGAGTTTGTTCTATTGCCATTGTGAGACTTAGAGAGCTTTAGGATTTTCTAGGTACTTTATCTGAGTGCTTTTGTTCTTCTGGAGGAAGAACATTTCGTCTTCGGGACGAGATAGATCCAGAACCAGTGAAGAGAGTTCACGTGTGAAGGATCAACAGGATGAGGAGAGCTCGCTAAACAATATTGGTGGAGTTGTTACAACACATTGCGGCGATTGGAAAGAAGGAGTCTTTTATTGCATTAGTCAATTGGTGTTTGTAACTTTTATTCTTTACTAATTTGTTTAATCTCTGAGCGTGGCCCCGTGGAGTAGGAGAGGTCCGAACCATGTTAAAAATGTCTTGTATTCATCTCTTTATTTTTTATGTTCTGTTGCAACATATGTACTCGTTGTTGCAACATATTTTATCCGCATGTTACAACATAAATAATTAATTATGAATTTAATCAATTAATTAATTATTTGATAATATTTAACAAAGCAGATCTTTCAATGTGTTCAAGAAAGTCCTCCTCCAAGAGCCACAATGGCAACAATAGTTCTCATGCTCAAGAGTTGCTCTGCTAATCGTCCAGCACAACAGCAGCCAGCTCTTTTTCATCGCAGTAGAACACACTCGAGTCCACCAACAAATGAACACCAGTTTATCAATCCTCACCCATTTCAACATCATGGTCTGTTAATATGGATCTATATATGATTATTGAACTGTACCCTCGATAGTATAGGCGTGAAACTTGTAGTTCCTAAATTTATCTGTATACTATTGTATGGTATAAAGTACTTATAGATGCATTAGACCATTGTAATGATGTTGACAAAAACTTAAGGTAGATTTTCTTATATATATGTATACATATGTGCAAGAATGGTTCATAAGATCGCATTTTTCTTGTAGAAAATACATGAGTATTTAAGGGTAGAGAGTCTATAGACCATCGCATAGGAAATTAAAAAAAAAAATTACAAAGGAGCTCTCTTGGCACTTGGCAAGAAACTTCATTAACTTTAAGCAAATGGAAAAAAAAAAAAAGAATAGTTCACCTGTTGAATCTTGTTGAATCTGTGTGACCGCATCCCCATCCTCAAACTAATCAATGCGTCAATGATACTTTTAAAGTCTGAATTTCTTTCCAAGTCTCGGCCATAACTTGGATTACTTTTTTTCTTTTTTTTTTTAAAAAAAATTAATATTGATACACAACCAAACACAGTTGGTCTTTCTTTTTGTTAAATTCTAGTCAAGAGAGTTTTCCAGCTCATATAATTGCATCCTTACCACTCAACTCGGTATTTATATGCCTAAGTTTTTTTGCATGATCATACAAAAGCAAAAAAAATCTTCATTCATTAAAAAGAAAAAAAAAAAAAAGGGCAAAACCTTGTAAACCAAGCCTCTCCAAAGTCTCATAACAGGAAGAGTTTGATTATCAAGATGCCTTCCTTCCATATGTTCATGACAACCCTTGTGATCATCCCTGTCCTTATTAGCTTCCTTAGCTTCAACATTAAGGCCATGTTTGGTGCGCTGTATTGTATTGTATTGTATTGTATTGTGATGTATTGTATTGGATTGTAGTGTATTGTATTATTTTATTACAGTATTATGTTTGGTTTTGCATTTGTACTAAGATGTTGTATTAAAAAGTTAATTTTGAAAGATACCATTTTCAAAAATTTACTTAGAAAAATACCATTTTCAAAAAATATTTAGGAAAATACTACTTGTAAAATTACAACTTTTAAAGAAATTATTTATAAAAAAACACTTTTTCGATATAAATTTAGAAAAATACCACTTTTAAAAATTTATTTAGAAAAATACCACTTTTGAAAAGAATAAAATGATATGAGAGAGAAAGTGATGAGAAAGAATTAAGAACAGAAAAAGTGAGGAGTGTGAGCATTATACAATACTACGTTAAAGTTAAAATTATGCAATATAGTGTAATACATGCCTTTTATTCTGTATTAGATAATGCTCTCCGTATTGTATTAAATTTTGATGTCGTATTAAATAATACAATACGAAAGCACAACCAAACACAGTATTATATTTAATTAATATAATACAGAGTTCTTATACAGTATACTAAACATGACCTAAAGCTGCACCAGAATATAGATATCACTTCTGCTCAAACACGACCACTTTTGCCCCAAACAGCACTTACCAATCCAATCTCAACGTCCTCCTCTCTTCCCTCACCTCCAATGCCACTTGTGACACTGGATTCTACAACACCACCGTGGGCCGGGACCCAAGAACTGCAGTCTACGGCTCCTTTCTATGCCGCGGTGATGTCATCCCCAACGACTGCCAAAATTGCGCAGCAACGGCTGCCAAAGAGGTAACCCAACAGTTCTGTCCCATGGGAAAGATTGCCATAATATGGTACGACCAGTGCATGCTACGGTTCTGAAACGTATCTTTCTTTGGCAACATGGAAGAAGTTCCTATGATTATTTTGGTAAACAGATTAAATATTCCTGAGCCAGAGCGTTTTTCTGAGGTGTTGGATAACACAATGAACAAGTTGGTAGCTGAGGCCGCGGATACTCCATCTGGTGCTAAGAAGTATGCTACTAGAGAAGCAAACTTTTCAGGGTTGCAGACTTTATACAGCCTTGTGCAATGCACCCGGGATATCTCCAGCTCCGACCGCAACAGGTGTCTTGCAAGAGCCGCTGCTCTTCTTCCGAGTTGCTATGCTCGACAACAAGGCGCAAATATTCTTTACTCCAGTTGTAACCTCAGATACGAAGTCTACCCCTTTTACAGGATCCAAGCAGCAACACCAAGCCCAACTCCACCATCTACAACAGGGGCTGGAGGTAAATATTCACATATGAAAATCAAGGCCTTTTCAGTTGACTACAAATCAAGGCCTCACTGTGACATATGTATACATTTATTTTCTTATTTTGTAGGAAATGATAACATCTCGCCAACAATAATAATTGCGATTTGCGCTCCTATTGCCATCGTCTTGCTGCTTTTCTCAGTATGGTGCTATTGGCAAAGAAGAAGAGTGAAGGATAAGTATAATGCTATTCGAAATGACCAAAGTGGTAGGCAACCTATTTTGCTGTTTCAAAAAGATTGATTATACATCATACTTCTCTTAAATTTTATATATTTTATTACTTTTCAGCTGGAAATGAAATTACTGCAGTTGAGTCCTTGCAATGTGATTTGGGCACAATTCAAGCGGCCATAAACAACTTCTCCGATGATAACAAGTTGGGTGAAGGTGGCTTTGGTGCAGTTTACAAGGTATGGTTGATTGAGAGAGAGATAGTATGAAACCGGGTCATGTTGATCCAGGTGTCTAGTCAAAACTTGGCCTAAAGTTTAAACTTAAATCTAAAGAGACTCTTTTGCGGGTAATGCTTTCTAATGGACAAGAAATAGCTGTTAAGAGACTATCAAGATCCTCTACGCAAGGTGGTGAAGAGTTCAAGAATGAGCTGCTATTGGTTGCTAAACTTCAGCACAGAAATTTAGCGAGGACGTTAGGATTTTGCTTAGAAGGAGAAGAGAAGATTCTTGTGTATGAGTTTGTCCACAACTGTTGGAAAATGGGCTAAGAATTGGGTTCAGATTTTGGACTTATCTTGGGCTTGGAAGCCCATGTATTTTGGAAAGCCCAAGTTAGTGTTAAAGAACCCATTTTCATGAGCCATTTTGAAGGAAAAAATTGAGTAGGACTCACATCTTGTTGATGAAAGGTCTTGGTGAATTCTTGTTCTCCTCCGCGAGTACATCGATTTCGTATATTCACACGCTCAAAATGGTGCACGGTTGAATGAGAAATTATTGCTCAAAAGTGCACCATTGAAATGGAAAAAATGAAAGGAAAAGTGAGAGTCCCACACTGGTGGGAAATGCTTGGTTCAAGTGGTTTATAAAGAACCTTGTTTTGTGATGGTGGTAAGAATAATTACCACAGATGCTCTCTCAGGAGCGCGCAGGGGGGGTGCAAATCTTCAGGCTTGGGCCTGAATTTGCATGGGCTCATGTGTGCCCGAACTTGCGGACACGAATGCCGGGCCGAAACTATGATCTTAGTAAGCCCAACCTTTTGCTGTGGCCCAGTTAGTTTTTTCTTTCATTTTTGGACGTTTTTGCTTGTAACCTACGAACTTAATGCCTGGATTTTTGTTAAATGTTTTGGACTTTGCTAAACGTTTTTTGGCATTTTGGTAGGAGTAACAGCAATAGCCAACAATTAGGCCTTATGACTATTATGGGGTATTAAAACACATAAGGTTCATAACCCCCATTTGAGAAGCTATAAAAGGGAACATCCTCCTCCTCATTCTTCACACCAAAACCGAGAAGCTTCTCTCTAGTTTTCTCTCTAGTGCTCTCTCTCTCAATTTCTCTATTTTTCGAGTGTTCTTGAGTTCTTTAGTTTTTCTAGCTATAGTTCTTAGAGAATTAAGAAATTTCGTAGCTAGATCTTTTAGTTTGTTAGAGTTCATCACAATCCAGTTCGTAGTGTGGAGGTGTCGGTGCTTCACCTGCTGCTCTTCGTCGTTGTATCCTGGGAAACTGACGCTTGCAATTCCTCAAGCATTCTACCAGGGGGAGCGAATCAGTTTTAAGGACACTGTGTGTCACACAGGCCTCGACTACTAACGTAGTTACTATTTTGCAGGATATTTTTGTTAACTGCGAACGAATCAAGTTTTGTGCCTAGTATAGTGGAGCAAACTTTGGTAACCTTAAATTTTATTTTAAAGTTAATTGTAAACGTTTGTTGAATTTCTTATATAATGCATGTTAATTATTTCTTACAATCTTAAAACTGAGGTATTGCTTTATATAAGGTTTTTATTAGGTTGCATGTTAGAATTTATTTTATAAATTCTTTATGCTAGGTTACATGTTAGAATTTATTTTATTAAATTCTTTATGCTAGGTTGCGTGTTAGAATTTATTTTATTAAATTCTTTTTGCTAGGTTGCATGTTAGAATTTATCTATTGAATTCTTTATGCTAGGGTGCATATTAGAATTTATTTGTTAAATTCTTTATGCTCATATTTGCAATATATATATATAGAATTTATTTATTAAATTCTTTATGCTCAGATTTGCAATATATATATAATTCTAGTTGTTTGAGTATATATATTGCTCTGCTGCTTTGTTATTACAATTATTCTTGTTGTGGAATTCTTGTGGAGGAGAATTTGTGTTCTGTCTAAGGAGACCGGGTTTGAAGAGGAAGCAACTGTGACCCCTCCACGTCTTTCTTGGGAATTTCTTTGAAATTCTGTCTAGGAGGCGGGATTTTAAGTGGGACCTGTTTGTGAACCCTCCGGCCTTTCCTGGGAACAAATTTGTACTGAAATTAATAATCTTTGATTGATTAATTTCAGAGATGGCGAACAACAATGCTGATGTTGTCAATGCCAAGAACATGGCTAGTTCTCAACAGCCTGCTGTGGCATCTGCAGTGGCAGTGCCAGTCCCTGCTGTGGCTCGAGTGCCAAACCCTCTTGTGACTCCAATGGTACCAGCAGCGCACCATGGAGAGAAGCCTGAGAAGTTCAATGGGTTGAACTTCAAAATGTGGCAGCAAAAAATG
>JXTC01000108.1:140458-158584 GCA_002914845.1 Trema orientale
ATTAGTCTTTGTACCCTTAATTGCCTTAGAAAATATTAACATTTAAATCATGTTTGGGCCCCCTCCTTGGTATAGTTCCTAACTCAGTGACATAGTAGGCATCCTCTTAATAAATATCATTTGAGGCTTACCCTGTCTTGGAATTAACCTCAAGGGATTTGACCTCCCTCTTGTTTGGCTTACCCTGTCTTGGACTTAACCTCAGGGGATTTTACCACCTCTACCTACTAGATCAGCAAGATAAGAACCATACCCCTCTTTAAAATAAATCACGTTTAGGGTAAAGACTCTTTATTAAAATCATAACCTGTAATTAATTATTTTGTGTATGAAAACAATACATGTCTCATGAAAATGATATGAACAGTTTATACATAAATCAAGGTCAATGACACAGATATACCACTTTTCATATATACAATCATATACATATGTTCTTGTGATGCTAGAGTGGAATTTCCACTTACCTTTGATCCTCAAACCCAAAGTAAGGTGAAAGGCAGATTTCTATTTCCAAGAAGCTTGATGTGCTAATTTCCTGATTACATTTAATTTCAATTTAATTCATCTTTCAGTAAAAGAACAATTTTAGTTTCACGTCACCACACTCTTTATAACACTATGAAAAATATTAATAGGTTTGTTTTCTTCAATATAGAGATTTAAAATAATAATAATACACATAAAACATAAAATCAGCTTGAAACATTTAGAGCTTTCTAAAAATATGAGCTTCCTTGCTCTAATAAGAAACCGTAATACTAGGTTTTAATTAGAAGATCATAAGGTAAAAACCATAGTTCAAAATACATGTTCCTGGTCTATTTTAACTTCGTTAATAAAAGGAACTAATGATCTATTTCTTATAGTAATTAGGCAATCGTGTAAAACAAGTCACTAGATTGATTAACCTTACCAAAGTCACTTTTTTTTGCTTGTGATTTCACGTTTTACTACTAGATTCTAAATATAACTTCAGCCAACAAACAATCCAAGAATAGTGTAAAGTCACTTTCAGCATGTGCTTTCACGTTTTACTACTAGACTTTAAGTATAACTTCAGCCAACAATCACTTTTAGCAGAATAGTGTAAGGTCACTTTCAGCATGTGCTTTCACGTTTTACTACTAGACTTTAAGTATAACTTTAGCCAACAAACAGTCCAAGAATAGTATAAACCTTACCAAAGTCACTTTGAATAATAGTAACAATAGAAAGGAAAACATCCATAAAAAAAACAAGTACATACGCTCAGTATACTCTACAATTTCCATGACTATTAACTTCTATTCCTTCATACAATTAAGCTCACGATACACATATATATATATATAGTATTTAAAGATATTTAATTCTTTAGGGAAAAAACTCACCCTTACTGCTACAGCTGATTAATAAAGATATATGGCTTCTAAAGATAGAATTGAGAAAGGAACGAAGAAGGTGGATAAAAGATTTAGTCGGTTAAAAAGAAAATGACTATGAAGAAGGTCCTAGAGAACTAAAGGTGTTAATATATTTATTAGTTGTACTATGTCGGTTTATTAAGGGAATGACAGCCACACAATAAAAAAAATAATAAAAATAAATAAAAAAAATAAAAATAAAGTATAGACTACTACATACCTATATGTATAGACACTAGTAATAGTTGTTTAATGTTCATGGGATAATAAAACAAGATAAGTCAGTTAGTGGAGGCATAAAACGTGTTTATGAGTGCCAATATATATATATATAATAGTGGGACACTATATAAATGTTTTTCTACTTTCTAGATTTGTGAGAAAAGTTGAGTCGGTGGGAAGCTGAGCAAAACTTAATAATAATTGTTTAATGTTCATGAGATAATAAAACAAATCCAAGTCAGTAAATGGAGACAATAAAGAAGTATGCATGTATGTTAGTGCTAATTTCATTTTATATGTCACATGCACACCAATATATGTTCCTAAGCTAGATACGTGTAAGAAATCATGAAATGGATGAGTGGTGTCTCTATAATTAAGTAGTTAGATAAATTCTTACATATATGTAAGGGCCTAATTTCACATAAAAGAAATAAAAAAACAAGTGGTTAAATAAATTTGTCAACTAATACAGGATTAAATCTTTGACCATAAGCACATCTATTCCTCTTGGATTCGAAATTGACCTTCCACTGCACAAAAAGCTAAGACTCATAGTTAATCAATTAAAAATTTAACTTGTATCAATAAGCACTTAATTTAGAATTTAACTTTGAAACTAATTATGAAGCTACGAAAATTAGATGCAAAGATGTTTATTATTGGCACGATGCACTTGTGAGAATTTTGGGTACTACAGGTACAGAGTAACATGTATAATGGTAAGTCTAGACATATACGTCGTAGACATAATACCATTAGACAACTACTCCCAACGGGAGTTATTTCTATAGACTATGTGAAGTCTAAGGATAACTTAACGGATCCGCTAACCAAAGGGTTAAACAGAGAGTTAGTTGACAAATCATCGAGAGGAATGGGACTAAAGCCCATGAAATAAAGTCAATATAATGGAAACCCAACCTAGTTGACTGGAGATCCCAAGATCTAGGTTCAAAGGGACAACCTAATTATAAAGACTTAATTGGATCACTGTGGGGGTTATCCTCCTGTGAGGGTATTACCTTCATGTCCATTCCTGTGATTAAAAACAGTGATGCTCGTAAGGAATAGGATAATCAAATGCTTTTGATGAATCTTATGCGTCGGGAAACCGAGCAGAGTAATATGGGTTACTCATAACTAAGAAATCACCTATGTGAGAGAGAAGTGAGGCCGTTTCAAAGGGGAATCACGAGGGCTTAATTCCTTAGAAACTCTTGCAGAACCAGGTAGAGATGTTCAAGGCGAAAATGAACATAACCGTAAGAACTGGATTTATTAAGAAGGATTCCTATGTGAAGTATATTATCGTTTACATGAACGACAGAACAGTTCAAAGACATCGTATCTACTGATCAGTCAGTAAAGTAAATATACTCTCATAAGGGAAGGTTCAAAGGATAACACCTACCTATCCTATGCAGGTTTCATTCGTTGAACTCTATCACCTTGTCAAGAGTCTGTAGTTTCTCTTTTTATAATTTCTATTTATGTGGGGGATTGTTGGAAAATAGGCTAAGAATTGGGTTAAGATTTTAGGCTTATCTTGGGCTTGGAAGCCCATGTATTTTGGAAAGTCCAAGTTAGTGTTAAAGAACCCATTTTCATGAGCCATTTTGAAGCAAAAAATTGAGTAGGACCCACATCTTGTTGATGAAAGGTCTCGGTGAATTCTTGTTCTCCTCCGCAAGTACATCGGTTTCGTATATTCACACGCTCAAAATGGTACACGGATGAATGAGAAATTGTTGCTCAAAAGTACACCATTGAAATGGAAAAAATGAAAGGAAAAGTGAGAGTCCCACATTGGTGGGAAATACTTGGTTCAAGTGGTTTATAAAGAACCTTGTTTTGTGATGGTAGTAAAAATAACTACCACAGATGCTCTCTCAGGCGCACGTAGGGGACGGTGCGAATCTTCAGGCTTGGGCCTGAATTTGCATAGGCTCGTATGTGCCTGCACCTGCGGACATGAATGCCGGGTCGAAACTTGGACCATAGTAAGCCCAACCTTTTGCTACGGCCCAGATAGTTTTTTCTTTCATTTTTGGACGTTTTTGCTTGTAACCTATGAACTTAATGCCTGAAACTGCCAAAACAATCTGGATGGATTTTTGTTAAATGTTTTGGACGGTTTCTAAACGTTTTTTGGCGTTTTGGTAGGAGTAACAGCAACAGCCAACAATTAGGCCTTATGACTATTATGGGGTATTAACACACATAAGGTTCATAACTTCCATTTCAGAAGCTATAAAAGGGAATGTCCTCCTTCTCATTCTTCACACCAAAACCGAGAAGCTTCTCTCTAGTTTTCTCTCTAGCGCTCTCTCTCTCAATTTCTCTATTCTTCGAGTGTTCCTGAGTTCTTCAGTTTTTCTAGCTATAGTTCTTAGAGAATTTAGAAATTTCGTAGCTAGATCTTTTAGTTTGTTAGAGTTCATCGCAATCCAGTTCGTAGAGTGGAGGTGTTGGTACTCCACCTGCTGCTCTTCGTCGTTGTATCCTTAGAGTACCATGAGGCTCTCAAATTCAGATCTTGTGGTCCAAGTTGGTTATTTATGAATCGAGAATTCTTATGATAGCTAATGAGTGCAGAGTCATTTTGCTGGAATACAGTAGAAGCAAATCAATTGTTCAGCAAAACTTTCTACATTTTTCAATTTGAAAAATCAGAGTTCCTATTATTATTTCATGAATATTTTATTTATTTATTTTTTTAAAGAACTATGTAAATCCGAGTCATTTCCGTCAAGAGAACTAGATTTGCAGTTATTTCATTATTTGGTGAATTTGATTAGGCATGATACATTCAGAGGCACAAAGTGAAGGACTTTAACGTCAAGAACACGTAGCCAGCTAATGACCATAAATGATCTTCCTAGCTTTAGGGCCTATTCTTTTCTGAAAATAAATTTACTTTTCTGTAGATTTTTAAGGAAATTCTGTCCACAAACCGTGGTATGTTTTTTTCCATGTTCTTTTTACACCTAGCTAGCGTGAACTATGCGGCATCGAAACATAGACTAAAAAAATCAAAGAAACAGACAGAGTATAGCCAAGTGTTTAAAGACTTGCTTGGTTATTGTAAGCTTCCCCATCACAAACATACATGACACATCATTAATTTGTAGGACTGAACATTGTAGTTGAATCGTTCTCTCTGATCCTTACCGTGTCTATTCTGCTCCTAATAATTTTCGTCACTTTAATGTGACTTGACCTTTCTAAGGATATTATTGGACGGTTACTCTATAGAACGGATGGTGATTGAGTCAAGAAGGAAGATATTGATTAATTGTTCACAATACTGACATTGAATCGATAGGATGGACCAACTGATAAATACCTACTCCAAAGAGAAAATTTAAATTGAAATCAAAAGGAGCCTTTGAATTTTCTCTTTGCTTTATTGAGTTTGCCATCTGTTATTATTATTGCTGTTGTTGGGTCAGTTTTCAACAAATGATCTTGTAAGATCCAAGATTGCAGGTATACCAATTTTTCGATTTATTATTCGAAATAAACTAACTTAAAAACTAATTGTCGTTGTTGTTGCAACAGTGAGATGAATTCTACTGCTATTGCAACAGTTAATCATATTATTATTATTGCAACACTGAAGTATTGAACGTGTGCTATTCGCAAAATAATCATAATAATGAAAATAAAAGAAAATAAATGACACCAGAGATTTTTACATAGCTCGACTATTTTTCAATAACCTACTCCATGGGGCCACATCCAGAGAAAGAAACATATTAGAAGAAATTTTTAAAGTACAAACACCAATGACGTAAACAAGAAAGACTCCCTTATATCTTGATGCACTGTGTTTGACTCTTCTCTCAATATGTTCAGTGAGCTCCACTCGTCTTACTTGACTCCAAGCTCTTGAACTTCCTTCAATAGCTGGATCAATCTTCTCTGCTACTACTCCCTCCTATGCACTAGAACCTATCTTCTCCCGAAGAACACTCAGACCTTCTCCCGAATGACTTTTACAATCTCCAGTGATTTTCCCAGAGCTAATCAGTCTAAGAACATTCAAGGCTCACACAAAAATAAACTCCCAAAACTCTTTTACAGAATCTCTCTTTTTCTCACAGTTTGGGCACAAAATAAAAGGTCTATTACAATATATTTTTTTTGTCTGAAATGCATACAAAATTCCTTGGAGTAGTAGAGCTTTTATAGGTGAATTCCAACCCCCTTGGTCGTCCATTATAGTGTAAATAGGCTGAAATCAAACAAGAAAAGAATTAATAATAAAATCAAAATCTTTCCATAAATATTGTAATCTGCCAGAAAGTTATTGCAACAACTTTCTGAACAATTACTAGAAATATGTCCAGATTCATGATTGCTTCTTTGATTCGGTTTGGACACATTTTGGCCAGTTAGAAAACTTCAATTTAACCTGCCAAAGATTGATAATTAACCTAGAAAATTACATCTCAATTAATATCAATCAAAAGCCAAAATTAAAGAAAATTAACCAATCTTTTCTTAAATATCCGGAGTTATTGTAACAGATCAGGAAATCTGATCATAACAACTCAGCAAATCGAATTAATTAACTAATGGAAACTTAATTAATTGATGAGCAATTTCCATCAATAATTAAGGACGAAAATCCTTATGAATTCACTTCAGAAACCTGTCCAAATTCATTGATTAATAAGAGGAGATCAGATATCAATCAAGGGCAAAAGAATGAGAAAATAATCAATGATATATATGGTAAATATAAAAGGAATTGATTGAAAATTGATAAAAAAAAAATCTAACCAGCTATACACAAAATTTCATTTATATTTTATCTATATTATCACCAGAATCATCAAATATGGAAACTAAACATGTTTGGGCACATTCTAGAAGGTTTCCATATAAAAAAAAACGCAAGTTTCGGTTGTTGTAGAACAATACTTAATGTAACAACTTCAAACTTCTTGTAACAACTTCAGATTTGTTGTAACAACATCTTCTTCTTTTTTATCAACTTGAGTTCTCAAAACTTTGCCATTTAGAATGCCAAACTTTTGGACCTAACAATCTCCCTCTTTGGCATCTTTTTGGTAAAATCAATACGAGAAAGAATACAAAGAACTCAAGTATAAAAACCTGCAAAATAGATGATTAAATTTCCTCATCAAAAACAACTTGCTCCCCCTGAAAATCACAATGTTAAGAATGTGATATAAATCATAGGAAGCTCCCCCTAAAAATAATATCTAATGATCTCCAAAAAAAAATAAAATGTCATGATCTCCAAACAAATATCCAGAAAATTCTCATGATCTCCCTCTTTTTGTCGAAAGAGGCCAAAGTAACAAAGTGACAAACCAAACATGAAGTCTTAAATTCAAAACAAATGAAATCTAGTTTCTGGAAACAAAATAAAGAAAGTTCCATGCAGCAAGTTCCTGCAAAGCAAACAAAGAGATCAAAGCTGTGCCTTCTTGTATCATTTCTTGGCTTGCTTTTCTGGACTTGTTGCAACACGTGAAGATGCTGGTACTTCAGGTTGGGAAGATCCAGAGGGATAAGGAGCAACAGCTGATAGGGTAGCAAAGGTGGCTGTCAACCGGTCAAGAATCTCCTTTTGCACTTTTTCAATGGCCTCCAGTCATTCAGTCTGCTTGACTTGATCAGCTTCCAAATTCTCTAGTTCCATAGACTCTTGAGACACAACAACATAAGGTGTTGCAACAGGAGAAGATTTCTTAGCAGTAGTTGTCTTCTTCTTAGATTTGACAGTTGTTGCAACAGGTGGTTCAACAATATCTTTGCCCTTCAACCTATAAGAAACAGTAGGCAGAACTGGAGAGAGAAAATATTGTAAAGAAAGAAGAAGAAAGAGAGGACACCTAGCCAAAGGAACAAGGGTTATGATTTGTAGAAAATCAATTTCACATCATATATGCACAAAACCCCGAAAAAAAATGATTTTTGGAAACTGAAAAATTCAGAAGATTCTTGCTAAAATCAAAACAAGAACATTGAAAGCATTGTTGCAACAGTGGTGACAATATGCAAATATAAAACTGAAAGCCCCTCCTTTTTTTTTTAAATTTAAATCAAACAGTATGAAAAATAGAAAAGCTGGCCAGATTATGACAAAAATCCCCAATATTTTTAAATAGAATAAACTAAAAATCAAAGAATTCGTAGATTTATTCTAAACATAAAAATGATTCTAAAATTAAATCACTTCTAAAATTTTTGCCAAATTAATTTTCTGAATTATAGGACTTATTGAATGAGCTAGATTGAGTAATGACTAACAAATCTTTTTCTTGATCTCATGAAATTTTCTTCCATTTTTCACATACAGTAAATTGTATTGCATCTATTTTTTTTATATATCATCTTCAGCACATTTATTCTCACATAAAAGTAGCTTTCACTCTAATCACTGAGGTAGCCATTTTCACATAGTAGATTATCCTCTACATATTTTACGATACATAAGCCCAAATTACACATGGACGGCTTTCACTCTTCAGTGTTAGGTAGCTTTTTTTGTTTATAATGCCTATAAACACAATATTTTCAACACAAGTGATCAATAAAATGTTTGTCAGTCAAAATCCAATCCAGATTATACAATTTATCCTATGCAACAAGAAACTCAAATAACAAAAATCTCAAAATCAATCTAATTAAACAATCAAATTTATGAAAAGAATAAATTAACTCTTTCTAAGATCTTAAGATTTCTCCAAATAAAAATACAGGGATAATTCATGCAATTCTCGGCCAGAATAAAATTAAAAGAAAAAGAACAAATTCAATCAAGGGCTTTAGTAAATATATCAGAAAACTGTCTTTCTGTATCCACAAAATTCAAAACAATTGTCATGGATTCAACTAAATCCCTGATGAAAAGATTGGCAAAAACTTATGTAGATTGAGAAGTAGAAACAAACACAATTTCATTCTCACAAATTTGAGCAATGATAAATCCAAACACAAAATGTTTAAAAAGGTGTTTTATCTACTCCCCCTCCCTTGTAGCCTCTCTCACTCAAGAAATTGGTCAATCTTCTACTATTCATCATCACACCAGCCTTCTTCTGAGGTAAGGTATAGCAATTATCCAAAGATCTATACCCTTCCAAAATGCACTTACCTGAAGTGTCCAGAATTTGACACTTTTCATTGGTGAACCTAACATGCAAGTTCAAATCACACAATTGACTTATGCTAATTAAATTAGCGTTAAGTCCTTCTACGTGCATCACTTTCTTCAAATTAGGAAATCCATCAATGTCAAGAGTTCCTATGCCAAGAACTCTTCCTTTGACTCCATCACCAAAGGTCACCGTACCCTTAGAAACAGGTTTGTAATTTGCCAGAATGGTCTTGTCACCTGTCGTATGCCTGAAACAACCACTATCAAAATACCAAGAGTTAGTAGTACCGGTTATCAGACATGAAAGAGAAGTAAAATAATTAAGATCCGACTTTCTTACCCATACCTTTCTGGAATTATTTTTCAAATCAATTTTGAGTCTTGGTGTGTTTCTTGGAAGAGAACCCACAAATGAATTTTTAAAATAATTATTTTCTAGAAAACTCATCATTGTAAAACATCTAGGCATTACGTGACCTTTAATTCCACAAAAGTGACAAGTAGGTATGAATTTTTTACCTTTGATTGCCTGGACGAATCTATTGTTGCAACAGGTTTGTTATATTTACTTGTTGATCCTACAGATGATACAAAACCAAGACCACTTCTGAATGTTGCTCGAGATCCTATTGTTGTAACAGCAGTGACAGATTTTCTGTTATCACCAAATTTTCCTACTGTTGCGATAATAGGCACAAAAACCAATACCACGCCTGATTGTTGTATGAGATCCTACTATTACAACAGCAGGTGTGCTGACAGGTGGTAAAACATTTTCTGATCTTGCTGTTGCAACAGTAGATGCATTGGATGGAGCAGAAACTAATTTTTCTCTCACAAAAATAGTTTTTGTTCCTGAACATTCACCTTTAAAACCAAGTCTAGTAACATCATCAAAAGATTTTCTGGACGACAAAATAAGATCCAATTGAGAAGAACCAGAATTGAGCATTTTAAGAGATTTCATAGTTCTATCAAGCTCAAAAGAAACTTCTTTCAATTTCTTATCTTTTTCATCAACTTGTAATTCCAATTCTTTCAATCTATTTACTGAATTTTCCGTAAAATTAAGTAACTCAGAATTGGAACTTACCAAGTTTCGTTTTTCAGCACACAGTCTTACCTATTGAGAGTACAATTTTTCATATGCCTCTCTAAGTGATTCCTCATCTACCTCTGAATCATCACTGTTGTCAGAACTAAATTCAGCTATGTTGTCCTCTGGTTTTTCAAATTGTGTTGCAACATCATTGACATCGGCAATATTGTTATAACAAATAGTCTCTGTTGTAACGGAACCTGTAACTTCCTGCAATTTCAAATGTGAACCAAAAAACAAAGAAGCAGTCAAAGCAACATGATTACTTACATTACTGTCATCTTCATCTTGGCTGCCATCAGACTCTTCATCACTCCATGGTGTGGCACATGATTTTGATTTCTTTTTACGAGTGTTAACATATTCGGATTGGATATGACCAAATCTACCACATTCCCTACACTTAATACCCTTATTATTAAAAGAATCAAAAGATTTAGAGGAAGAATTACCTTTGGAGGATTTGGATGTGAAGGAATTAGGCTTTGATGACTTGCCTACTTTCTTTAAGAATTTTTTGAAAATTTTCATTAGTAGGGCAAGACTGTCACCTTTATCATCCTCAATCTTTTGGATAGATTTGAAAGCAATGGACTCGTCCTTTCTTTTGTGTTTCAAAGTCATTTCAAAAGCATGAAGAGAACTCATCAGGTCTTCCACCTTCATGGTGTCAAGATTCTTGCTTTCTTCAATTGCAATGATCTTAGGCTAAAAACAATCTAAGAGTAACCTGACAATTTTTCTCATAATAATGGCCTCAGGACTCTTTTCACCAAGAGGAAAAGACTCGTTAGCAATATCACACAATTTTGTATAAAAATAAGAAAGTGAATCATCTTCATCTATGTGTAATTTTTCAAGTAGTAAGAGACACGAGTTTATTACGCTTATCATCACTTGAACCTTCAAAATGAGTTTGAAGGATTTCCCATGCCTCTTTGGCAGTTTCACACGAAGAAATCAACTTCATTTGCTCTATATCATACCCATTGAAAATGGTATGTAAAGCATTGGTGTTGTAACTTGCCAGCAAATCATCCTGGAGATCAATCTCGGATTTCAAGGAGATTGTTCCATCATTAGCTTTTACAACAGGATAAGACCAATCTATAAGAATAGATCTCCAAGCTTTAATGTCAAGTGCTCTGATGAATACTCTCATCCTGGTCTTCCAATAAGGATAGTTAGTCCCGTCCAACAAGGGTGGACGTGAAATTGAAGATCCTTCAGATAAAAACATCATTCCTACAAAAATGAATAAGAAAATTCCCAAAATCTCACTAAATAAATGTTAGTGACTCTGCTCTGATACCGATTGTAAGATCCAAGATTACAGGTATACCAATTTTTAGATTTATTATTCGAAATAAACAAACTTAAAAACTAGTTGTCGTTGATGTTGCAACAGTGAGATGAATTCTACTGCTGTTGCAACAGTTAATCGTATTATTGTTGTTGCAACACTGAAGCATTGAATGTGTGCTATTGGCAAAATAATCACAATAATAAAAATAAAAGAAAATAAATGACACCAGAGATTTTTACATGATTTGGCTATTTTTCAATAACCTACTCCATGGGGCCACGCCCAGAGAAAGAAACATATTAGAAGAAATTTTTAAAGTACAAATACCAATAACTTAAACAAGAAAGACTCCCTCATATCTTGATGCACTGTGTTTGACTCTTCTCTTAATATGTTCAGCGAGCTCCACTCGTCTTACTTGACTCCAAGCTCTTGAGTTCCCTTTAATAGCTGGATCAATCTTCTCTGCTACGGCGTGCTTTTAGTTCCACACACTAGGACTCCCTCCTATGCACTAGAACCTATCTTCTCCCGAAGGACACCCAGCCCTTCTCCCGAATGACTTTTACAATCTCCAATGATTTTCCCAGAGCTAATAACTCTAAGAATATTCAAGGTTCACACAAAAATAAACTCCCAAAACTCTTTTACAGAATCTCTCTTTTTCTCACAGTTTGGGCACAAAATAAAAGCTCTATTACAGTATACTTTTCTCTCTGAAGTGCATACAAAATTCCTTGGAGTAGTAGAGCTTTTATAGGTGAATTCTAGCCCCCTTGGTCGTCCATTATAGTGTGAATAGGTTGAAATCAAATAAGGAAAGAATTAATAACAAATCAAAATCTGCCCATAAATGTTGTAATCTGCCAGAAAGTTGTTGCAACAACTTTCTGAACAATTATTAGAAATATGTCCAGATTCATGATTGCTTCTTTGATTCGGTTTGGACACGTTTTGGCCAGCTAGAAAACTTCAATTTAACCTGCCAAAGATTGATAATTAACCTAGAAAATTATATCTTAATCAATATCAATCAAAAGCCAAGATTAAAAAAAATTAACCAATCTTTCCTTAAATATCCGGAGTTGTTGTAACAGATCAGGAAATCTGATCACAACAACTCAACAAATCAAATCAATTAACTAATGGAAACTTAATTAATTGATGAGCAATTTCCATCAATAATTAAGGACGAAAATCCTTATGAATTTACTTCAGAAACCTATCCAAATTCATTGATTAATAAGAGGCAATCAGATATCAATCAAGGGCAAAAGAATGAGGAAATAATCAATGATATATATGGTAAATATAAAAGGAATTGATTGAAAGTTGATAAGAAAAAATCTAACCAGCTATGCACGAAATTCCATTTATATTTTACCTATATTATCACCAGAATCATCAAATATGAAAATTAAACACGTTTGGGCACATTCTAGAAGGTTTCCATATAAAGAAAAATGCAAGTTTCGGTTGTTGTAGAACAACACTTGTTGTAACAACTTCAAACTTGTTGTAACAACTTCAGACTTATTGTAACAACATCTTCTTCTTTTTATCAACTTGAGTTCTCAAAACTTTGCCATTTAGGATGCCAAACTTTTGGACCTAACAGATCTCAGTCTTTGTTTTGAGATCGACTAAGACGGGGTGGAGATATGCAAAGTGTAGAAACCCGAATTTTTAAGGGGCAAAGTGGTCATTTTATGGATTTTTGGAATAAAATAATGGGAGATTAATTTGCAAAGTGTTTTCGAATCAGGGACTAATTTGCAACTAAATTGAGGGACTTAATCGGGAGAATTTTGAAAAATGGGGGACTATTGTGTAATTTTTAAAAATTACACAGTCCCATTTAGCTGGGGCCACATAGCCCTCATTTTTCTCCCCCTCTCTCTCTCTCTCTTCCTCCTAATCTCCCTAGGGCCACATGGCCCTCATTTTTCTCCCCCTTTCTCTCTCTCTTCCTCCTAATCTCCCTTGTTTCCTCTCGACGGAAGAAGCCGAAATCGGCCAACCCACACCCAATACCGCCCGGGCCATCGGCGTGCCCCGTTGCTGGTCCCACTAGCACCGTGCTTGTTGGTAATTATTTACAAAAAATTTGACAAAATAAAAAATGAGTGGAAGCATGGAAAATAAAATTTTTCCAGATTCTAGTTTTTCATAAAACCTTTTTGGATTTTTATTATGGTTTAAATACATACAAGAGATTGTGTACCTTAACCAATGAGTCTTCCTTGCTATGTACCAAGCTTGTAACTACAGAGGTGAGTGAGTACCTCGATCTTGATCAACCTCTAAGTGAAAATCCAAGAAATCCAATGGCCTCCAAAAGCGGCTCCAAGAATTTCTCTCTCTCACTTTTCTCTCAATTTTCTGTGCAGCCGCCAACTAATGTTTCAGTCAAAACTGAATCTGTACACAACAAGGTGGGGTAGGAGTATTTTATAGGCTCCTCCTTAAGGGAGAATTCCGCGAGCGCTAGTGGGCCTAGGGGCTGGCTGAATTTCACTACTTATTTAACAGTGTGGTGGGCCCCAATGGCCCACCCATCAATTCGACCTTTTTCCCTCTTTTTGTTTAATTGTCAAGAAAAATGTTTGAGCCCAATTGATCTCATGCAGCACACGATGTTGGTGTAGGTTAGAGACCTAACTGGACCTATTTAATTCAAGTTCCAATAGACAAAGGTCCAGTTATAATTAACTCTTAATACAAGTGGGCTTGTACTACTAGTTATGAACTTATTCCACTAAAGGTCCAAACAACACTCTTGAATTAAATAAATATCACAAGATACTTTTATAATAAGAATTATGTCCATTAGATAATTAACATGTGCTTGTATATCCCTACATGAATACTGAAAGTTTGAGTTAGGTAAAATCACTATTTTGCCCCTCCCATTATAGCTTTCAATTTCTTGATATAAGAGTATATCTAATGGATGACCAGACTTACAGAAAGTCTTCAATTAATAAAATATTCAATTTTATTAATTACTTAATTAAGATTTAAATCATCCAAACTCCTATAGCTACTCAAAGCGATATTCAATTTTCTATATAATAGAGTTGTGGATTCCATATCTATAAACATATGTTCCCAATGCCCATAATAATACATTACCAAAATGCTAAGGTCTAGACCGTCAATTTCTTGATCCGTACCTTTTAACCTCTCAAATAATACAAGTTATGAACACGAGTTCATCACCTATTTCAGGATTAAGAAAGATATGCGTTAATTATCTAGTTTGTGAGAATATGTTCTTGTAAATGGCACTTATTACAAGAATATATTTCACATAGTCTGTGTTCAATATTTACACACCAAGACTTTAGCACATGATCATACCAATATAGATTATGACATACTATAAATGTACAAAGTCTTGCAACACGATCCAAGAGAAGTGTCCAACTTTTCTTATTGGTTGTGAACAAATTTATTTGTTTTAATTAGAGAAAATATGTCATAATTTTAATAAACAATTTTATTAAAATATTTCTCTAATAGATAAATTATGGAACCTTTTGACATTTATTATTGTATCAATAATCAAAACATTATTACAAATACTATGCATAAAATATCCTTTATTAAATATCAAAATATTTAATAAATATCCATAAATAATAAATACTTTTTGGGCATAATCCTATCATTCTCTCAGTTGCACAAAATGTAATTTATTACATCTTTCGCATCTCTAAACCTATAAGGTGACCCTCAAAGCTCTTACCAGGCAATGCTTTAGTCAATGGATCAGCAATGTTATCTTCCGATGTGATCTTACATACAGTCACTTTTCCTCGATCAACTATATCTCGAATGAGATGATACTTCTTCTCAACGTGCTTCGCACTTTTATGACCTCTAGGTTCCTTTGAGTGGTGTTCAAAAATAAGACCTATTTGTTGTGTTGTACAATACATACTATGGGCAGAAGCCACTATTTGATGAGCTTCACCAATTTGTACGTGAATAAGCCTAAAGATGTAAATTATGGAGAGGAGTCCTACTCTATCCAAGTTAGAGTCACCTTGCCCAGAGCACCACCCTTGCCAACCTTAATAGGAGGCGAGAATGTCTCGCCTCCCCGGTACGTGTTCTTTTCTCTTGTGCTTATATTGAACATTTAAATTTTGAGAACATTGACAATTTTGAGTTTAGGGGTGTAAACACTTATTGATCAATTATTTGTTGGGTATGGCTTTGCTTGTGTATTGATAGTTGTGACTTTTCTTCCTATGAGTTGGATTTTTTAGCAAGTCTTTTATTCGCTTTTGTTTTCTTTTGCTTGTTTGAATAAGTTATGAGTGTTGTTGAGATGAGATAACTCGATATTGATGATGAGTTTAGTCACTAAATATTCTTTAGGTCTTTTGAAATACAATTCATTGAAATTATCTGTGTACTTGACTCGCATTAATTGAACCTCAGTCTCGATTTTACATATTTGAGCACGATAATCATGATCACTTGACTCTTTGAGCTTTTAGAGAACACTTTGTGCATTAGATAGATATTGACATCTCATGAACTCTAGAACCCATTTAAGTTAAGCTTGAGACGAAATTCTATATTAGGTGTCATTGGAGTAATGATTTACGCTATCTTTGGACTGTTTGAGCCTTTCAAGCTAACTTTAATATATTATCATCCTAGTACACCTACTTTGAGCCTATTTTACCTTTCGTTTTCTACCACATTGTAGCCAAACTAAAATAATAATTACCAACCTTTATCCTTTAAGCATATTAATTGTTTTAAAGAGTTAATTTGTGTTATGTTTATGTTTGGAGAAAGGATGGTATTACAAAGCAAAAGAAGGAAAAAAAAAAAAAAAGCAATACAAAAACAAAAACAAAGAAACAAAAAAAAAAGAGAAAAAAAGAGAAGAGAATAATTTTGTAAAAAATTTGTGTCCTTACCCTCAATTTTGTAAATGTTGATTTTGAGTTTAGGGGAGAGGTTTTTGATTTTCATCCTTTTATCTTATTTCCTATCTTTTGTTTCAAGAAAAAAAATAAAAAAAAAAATTATAAATAAGCTTTTGGTGGAGTGTTGATAGAAGAGAAATTTAGTTTAAAAAAAATATATGAGAGTGCTAGTTGGTGTACTAAGGAAAAACTCTATAAAGGTCCTAGATTAACGTGCATAAGAGTGATTTGAACCTCAAATATTTCCAAAATTATCTGACATTTGCCCAAGTTGACATTACAAGCTTAATGAAAGACCTTTTGATCTTTGATGACATACTGACATACATTAGTGGAGAGCAATATGAAAAATGAGCATATGGTAGTTCCAAATTACATCATATAGAGATCTTTCACTACCTATCAAAACACACAAATCTATCTAAAGTTCATTTTGTTAAGTGATATTGATTTTGCACACACTTACATATTGAGAGTCCTGAGTGGAGTTAAATTGATACTTGAAGTTGAAAATCTAGATAATCTCAATATTTGCATTTCCTTTGAGCTTGGAATATTTTGTGGCTTCAGAGATACTTGCACGGTTTTTGATTCGATACGAAACTCACAATTTGTCATTTATATCATTAGTACTTGATTTGTATTTTACTTATCTTTTTCTTGTTTTGTTTTGCTTGAGGACAAGCAAATATTCGAGTCTGGGGGTATTTGATGAGTGATTAATTCACTCACAAATTAAGTATCATTCAGCCCAAATAATTGTAAGATCTCAAGCATTTATATTGGTTTGATGTATTTTTACTTTGTTTTTATAGTTCTTGTAAATAAATGAAAGTCAAGATGAGGCCAAATATGGGTATTTCAATCCTTTTTAATGAAACTTGAGTCTGATACGAACGCAACACAATAAAAATAGGCAAAATAGAGCTAAAACGAAGAAATGGCGCCCCCGGGAAGAAAAGCTACCGTGCTGAGTTCTAGAGCCTAGAGCGTCGTGGCACTGTCCAAGTAGCGCCATGATGCTGCCTGGAAAACTGACTTCCAGAGGCTAGGGCGCCGCGACGCTGGTCAGGGAGCGTCGTGGTGCTACCCAGCATCGTGAAGAGCATTTGTTGCGATTTTTTAGAGTCAATATGGACAATTGATGCCATCTGATCGAATAGTTGACATTCCACCCGGTTTAGGGCACCTTAGAGCCCTTTAAATACATTCTTAAGTCTCCATTTCATGTGTAGAGAGTTGGAGAGAAAACAAAAGAAAAAGAGCTCAAAAATCTTAGAGAGAAAGGAGCTTGGAGCAAAAATCTTGGAGAGGATTCTTGAGAGAGTGGCTTGAAGAGATTGAATCTTGAAGTTCTACCTCCACAAAAGAGTTTTCTATTCCTCTTTCTCACCCTAATTTCATTTGAATTTGGTATTATACTTGATTATTGAATATATTTGGATATATAAAATTCTTGTTGAAATTAGTATTAGATTCTCCTATATTGAACTAATTGTTATATTCTTGGGGAATGATGTAGCTTAAACTTTGATTCTATGTCTTGATTTCTAATATGTTCTTTTATATTATTCTTGAATTTATTTATGCTATTCTATGCTTAATGCTTCTCAACTAATTAGCTACTAGTTGGATACTTTGGTTTCTAGAATTTGGTACTTGAGAAAGGGAATTTCAGAAACAATCATAGGATAGTATAACCTAGGACTTGTAGAGTTTGAGAGAACCTAAATTCTTTTGAAACCATAATCAAAATACTATTGAATATGATGAATTCTTAATTTCTAAGTTCAGAAAAGAGATATTGGAACTGGGATTTAGGAATGATTTCACTCGGTACTCGAGAGAAGGAGTAGAAATACCTTTGGGTTCTTGGCTTATAAACTAGGAATAACCTTTGGGTTATTAGCTTATAAACTAGGAATAATTGATTAGAATGTAATTAGTGATCAAAAGATATAGTTGAGAGTTAGGTGAATTCAATCTCCTAGTACATTTGT
>JXTC01000108.1:159000-173310 GCA_002914845.1 Trema orientale
TTAGCTTATAAACTAGGAATAATTGATTAGAATGTAATTAGTGATCAAAAGATATAGTTGAGAGTTAGGTGAATTCAATCTCCTAGTACATTTGTGCATAGAAGTTTTCATATTTTATTTATGTATTTATATTTTTATTTATATTTATTTAAATTGTAAACTTATTTAACTTGGTTGCCTAGATAAAGTTAGAAGACGATAATTTCGGTAATTAACGGTAATTTAACACCCAATTCCTCGTGGGATCAACAACTCTATACTTATTATTTCATTACTTGATTATGACCCGTGTACTTGCGGTTATTTTACGTATATGCATTATAGCGTAACAAGTTTTTGGCACTGTTTCCAGAGAATTGGCATTTTAGATTGTTGTTGATATCAGGAGTAAGTTATTTAATTTTAATTTAGGCTTTTATTTTAATTTTTAATTTTTAACTTTTATTTTTAGATATTTGTTTTGTGAGGTGCTTGGAGATGTTAGATTAATAAGTCCTCTTATGGTTTGCTTAACGAAACTCGGAGCCATTTTATTATGCATGGTAGAGATACAAAGAGTTGCTCACGACGTGCCCGAATCATGGTTTCTTCCGAGAGTACCAAATATAAAAGTTCCTTAACAATCTTCGGCCAGAAACAAGAATATAGGTAGAAAGAGGTAATGGTACCACCTCTATCTACCAATTATCCATTCATGAAGCCTATTAGTTGTTAGAAGAAATGGCCGACTTCGACTGTCGGAGTTGGAATTATCTACCAAGCCACCTCGGTTTGGGAGATAATTCTAGATTGTTAGAATTTGGCTTGCTATCTTTTGTAATTATTTCGAACTTTATCCCACATCACTTGTAGATGAATATTTGGGGTCTATAATTAGCCATAAATAAAGTTTACTGTAATTGGTTTTAATCATCCCAAAATTAATTCTCTATTGGTGAGGATCTTTATTTTTAAGGACCTCTATAATTCTGTTTTTACCCATTTTCCCATTTGTTTCTGGGTTTTTGCATTATAGCCTAGATTTTATATTTTCTCTTATTTGAAGTTAGTGAAGTGGTCAGTAATGCCCCGAAGACGTAGGTAATTTGCCAAAACCTCACGATTTTTTGTGTTCTCTTTTATTTTTTGTATCTGGTATTTTCTGCACATTTTCTTATTTTATTAATTTCAATAGCTAGTTGGTAGTTTATATTTAATATTGTCTTAGTGTTAAATATAAGTATTTGGAGTAGTTGTACTTCTGCTGCACAACAAAGTTATCAGGCTTGAGGTCCCTGTGAATGACTTCAAGGGAATGGCAAGCCTCCACAACCGCAATAATGGTCACCTCCCTCTAATGATGATAAGGCAGATCCGATTGGTTGAAATACGAGCCAATTAAAGAGGAAAAAAGGGATGGATTTTGAGAGAGAGAGAGAGGGGGTAAGAATTTCCTTTTAAGAAATCAAACCTGGAAATTAAAGAAAATTCAATTTTAGGAAAAGAAAATTTTCCCGCTATGTTGAGAAAAAGTTTACCCATGTGTGTTCATGTAAATAGAAAGACTTTCATGATGGATATGGTAATGTGCCAATGTGCCTTTTCCAAGGTCTTCGTCCAACGGCTGTTTTGGCCTTGCCCACCTCCACGAGCCAAGACCAAAGACTCCACGAGCCCAGACCACGCCCTTCCCAGATCTGCCCTAACTGGAATCTCTGCACTCCCACAACATCCACCTAGATCCTCCGCCATACCCTCATCCATCTGCCTAAACCTCTTCAAAGTTGCGACCCCTGAGTGTGAAAAGGAATTTACAAATATCTTATTAAGTAAACCCCAATGTCTATATTTTTGGGATTCAAGTGTTTTTAATTTTATTTTCTCATTCTGTTCAGATTCAAGAGTTCAAAATGTGACAGAATAATAGAGATTGAGAGTTTATAATGATTATATTTAATGCTCTATAGAGAAAGTTTGATAGGGAAATGAAAATGTGATTTTACCGCCCATTGAGTTTATTTGGATGTAATTCAAAAACCATAAAACATGATTTTTTTTCTTTTGATTTTTATATTTTGTTTTAATGAAATCTCGTTAGCTACTAAAAAAATCAAATGGAAGCAACCATTTAGTAAAGGCATAAGTATAAATATAATTAGATAAATAATGCAACTATTAAGTCATAGTATAATATTATGAGTATTACCAAAAAACAATTATAGTCTAAATTGTATCACTGAATCCTAATTGTGACATTTTTCTTAAAATGCAATGAGGTATGGGCTTGGCTACTAAAAGTTGAGCTTGGTAACTTTTTTTTAGGAATGCTATAGTTATATACTATTAAAAGCCTATTTTGTTGTAGTGCTTGATTGATGTAGATTTGACGTTGCTAAGCATCTTATTCTGCTTCAAATGGTTAGGATCCCCTTAGCACCGATGAACCTAGAATCCCTCTTAGTTGTTACTACTCACGTTATCCCAAGATTAGCTAACCCAAGAGAGGGGGTAAATTGGGTTTTAAAAAACTTTGCAAACATTTCTAATAAAATAACTAGATTATGCAAATAATGAAGAAAGTAAAAATAGCAAGTAAACAATTACAATCTCAAAGTAAATAAATTAAAGAGGTAGGAATATAGAGATTGCAAATGCTATTTTTACGAGTTTTGACAAATACGACGGTTCGCCTATGTCCCCGGCCCTAGGCAACTTTCATTGTGCTTTCCACTATGAGACCAAAATTGTGGGCTTGATCGACCCTTGAACAAATAGAGTAAATTCTTCTTAGGCACACTCAAGCCTTTAAAATAGTTTTGACTCCGACTCTATCACGCCTAACTTCAGATTGTTTAGACTCTGGTGTCAACTTCACCTATAGCCGGGTTATTTATGAATCCGGTACTAACCTCACCTCACAAATACAAAGTTTATGTTTAAACTGAAACACTCAACAAAAACATTCTCTCCTCTATGTGATTTGATACAATATAAACTTAGGGAGAATGAGTGTAAGTACAAGATATGATCTAGTTTGGCTCAATAATTTTGTAAAAAGGTATTTGAAAGTTTGATCACAAAATGTAGGCTATTAAACCTGTAAGATTGTTCAAAAAGATTGTTTGAGTCTTAAAATAACTTCTATTTATAAGTCTTTTTAAAAACTAGCCGATTTAGACAATTTAACACAGTTTTTGGAGTTTTCGGTAGACCGGTAAAGTTTCCTGTAGACTCCCAAAAACTAGCCGTTGGTAGTGCGATTGCAATGGTTGAAATCTAACAGTAAAAACAAAATTTTCGGTCTACCGGGTGGTCTACTGGTTGAGATTTCCAGTCTACCTAAAATTTTCAGTTTTGAACAACTTTTTGGCATTTTTCTAAATTCTGACAGCTTTTGGTGTTTCTCAAATTGTGACTTCTAAATGTGTTTAAAATACTTTAAAAAGAATTGAAATCAATTTGAAAAGAATATTTTGGCTATTGCAAACTTGTTTTAGTTTCACAAAGGTATTTAACAATAATTTAGAAAGTATTCATACCAAAACATATTCTAGTTTGCAAATTGAAAATCTCCTTTTAGCCTATTTCAAAAAATCATGACTTCAAATATATTTGTAACTTTTAAAGATCATAGGACTTATTTTAAATGTGTACATTTAATTTTTCAAATCAAATGAATATTTTGAAAGTAGTTTAAGAACTTTAGTCTGAAAAATATTTTTGTTAAAAAATTTCAGCCCATAAACGATCATAAAATGTGCATATATAAAATCTCATACAAGACTAAATGCTTTTACCCTTTTTCTAAGTCGTGTATCATTGATCTTTCATGATCTTCACGCTTTAAGCTATTCTCTCCATAATCCATATTGAATATCTTTTGTGATTTGTTCATCAATTTGCTACAACTCAAGTAGATTATTAGTCCTTAATTATATGTTTGTTAACGTCAAAATATGAGTATAAGATTGAAACCTAAAAGGTCAACAATCTCCCCTTTTTTGATGATAATAAATATTTGATTTATATAATAAGGATTTTAAGTATAAAATTTATTTATTTGATAATAGGGACCCTTATCATATTAAAAACTCCCCCTCAAAATATGCTTGAGAAAAATTTAAAGCAAGAAATGCTTCCCTTTAATTGCTTACAGGTTGAATATGTGCATATTTTGAGTTTTATAAGAGAACTATTGAGAAATAGAAATTGCTTAGTATTTTACTGTATATTTCCCATTTTATCATATATTTCTCCACTTGATGAATCAATAAATCAATATGCTTTCTCTCCCTTTTGATATCATCAAAAAAAAGAAATATAGAGTACAAGATTTGAAAATAAAAAGCATCTGTACATTCTTAAGGGTCATACAATCTAGAAGAAGAGAATTTTTCGGCACAGAGAAGTGATAGAAATGAGTGAAAAATGTGTGAAAAACACTTAAAAATATCCGGTAGATATTGCTGCAGCAGTAGGCCAGAAATTCGGTAGGCCGATTTTGGCAGAGAGTTTTAACTTTCTAGGCATATTTTTCTGTCTACCGGTCCGATTTTTCGGTCTACCATTTTTTTTCTTTTTCTGAAACAAAACAAAAACGAAAAATAAAATAAAATTAAAAGCACTCTTATCATATAATAATAAACATGGAATTAATTTTTAAAATCCGGAGTAAACAAACTAAAATTATTAATCAAACAACTCAAGATAATTCATTTAAATCAACCATACCAAGCTCTCTACGAACCATACAAAAACGATCTTCGCTTAAAGACTTAGTGAATATATCCGCTAATTGATTTTCAGTATAAATAAATTCTAGCATTATATCACCTTTTTGTATATGATCACAAATAAAATAATGTCTAATGTCAATATGCTTAGTACGAGAATGCAAAATAGAATTTTTGGACAAATTAATAACACTAGTATTATCACATTTAATAGGCATATGATCATAATTTATACCAAAATCCTTAAGTATTTGTTTCATTTATATAATTTGTGCACAACAACTAGCCGCCGATATATATTCACCTTCGGTAGTAGAAAGAGCAACTGAATTTTGTTTCTTGCTAAACCAAGATACAAGTGCGTAGCCTAGAAAGTGACAAGTGCCACTTATGCTCTTGCGATCGGTTCTACAACTGGCAAAATCCGCATCTGAATAACTAGTAATATTAAAGTGTATGCCTTTGGGATACCATAATCCTAGGTTCATTGTGCCATGTAAATATTTCAATATTCTTTTAATAGCACTAAGATGTGATTCCTTAGGATTTGATTAAAATCTAGCATATAAGTATACACTAAACATTATATCCGGTCTACTAACCGTTAAGTAAAGTAGTGATCCGATCATACCTCGATATTTGGTGATATCTACAACTTTATGATTTTTATCTTTGTCAAGCTTGATCGAGGAGCTTATTAGTGTTCTCATAGTCTTTGAATGCTCCATCTCAAATTTCTTGAGTATATCCTTGATATATTTTGATTGGTAGATAAAAATGCCATTTTTGCTTTGTTTGATTTGGAGGCCAAGAAAGAAATTTAGCTCTTCCATCATACTCATTTCAAATTCGTTATATATACGTGTTGAGAAATCTTCACAGAGGGACACGTTAGTAGCACAAAAAATAATATCATCAACATAGATTTGTACTACCATAATATTAATCCCATTTTTTTGATAAAAAGAGTAGTATCCGCTTTTCCTATTAAAAATCTATTTGAAATTAAAAACTTGCTCAATCTATCATACCAAACTCTAGGAGCTTGTTTTAAACCATAAAAAGCCTTTTTCAATTTAAAACATGATCCAGATACTTATAATTTTGAAAACCGGGAGGTTGAGCCACATATACGTCTTCTAAAATGTAGCCATTTAAAAAGATACTTTACATCCATTTGATAAAAAATAAAATCCTTATGGCATGTAAATGCTAAAAGCATCCTAATGGATTCTAATCTTGCTATGGGTGCAAAGGTTTCTTCATAATCGATTCCTTCTTTTTGATTGAAACTTTGGGCCACTAATCTAGCCTTGTTTCTCACAATCACCCCATGCTCGTCAACTTTGTTTCTAAAGACCCTCTTAGTTTCAATAACTGATTGATTATTAGGTCTTGGAACTAATTCCCAAATATCACTTCTTTCAAATTGATTTAATTCTTCTTGCATAGCTAAAATCCAAGATTCATTTTTTTCAGCATTTTTAAAATTTTTGGTTCAATTTGAGAAAGAAAAGCCATATTATTACAAATATTTCTAAGTAATACTCTAGTCTTGACATCTTGTAAAGGGTCACCTAGAATTTGGTCCTTAGGATGAGCATGACTAAATCTTAGATCTTGAGAAAGAGTTAGAGTTTTACCATATTCGCTTTGTTCACCTTCCTTAAGATTTTGATCTTGTTATAGATGAACTTCTTTTTCTTTCTTTGGCTCTATGATGTTCAAACCATCTAAGCCTTGTTCCATACCTACAATATCATCATCATCTATATTTCTCTCCTTGGAGAGAATGTTAGTTTTATTAAAAATAACATTCATAGATTCTTCTACAACTAAATTTCATTTGTTGAAAACTCGATAAGCTTTACTAGTAGTAGAATAACCAAGAAATATACCAACATCGGATTTTGAATCATATTTACCTAAATTATCTTTAGTATTCAAAATAAAACATTTGCAACTAAAAACTTTGAAATAACCAATATTGGGTTTTCTATCTTTTCAAAGCTCATAAGGTGTCTTGTTCAAGGTAGGTTCAATCATTACTCTATTGACTATATGGCAAGCGGTATTTATGGCTTCAACCCAAAAGTATTTTGGTAAGACATGATCATTTAGCATAGTTCTTGCCATATCTTGTAGAGTTCGGTTCTTCCTTTCTACAACCCCATTTCGTTGAGGAGTTCTAGGTGCAGAAAAATTAAAATCGAAACCAATTTATTGCAAAATGTTTCTAACTCATCATTTTCAAATTCATCACCATGATCACTTCTAATAGAAGTAATGGTATACTCTTTTTTATTTTGCACCTTTTTATAAAAAGTAGTAAAAACTTTTATTATATCATTTTCATACGCTAAAAATAGAACCCAATTGAAAAATTATCAACTATCACAAAAGTATAATATTTTCCACCAAGACTTATAGTTCTTGATGGTCTAAATAAATCCATGTGAAGTAGTTGCAATGGTCTAGTGGCTGAAATAAAATTTTTATATTTGAAAGAACTTTTAACTTGTTTTCTAAATTGACATGTATCACAAACTTTGTCTTTTTCAAAAATCAAACTTGGCAAACCATTCATAAGATTTTTCTTTGAAAGTTTTGAAATAATTCCCGTACTAGTATGTCCAAGTCTTTTGTGCCAAAGCCAAGAATCATCTTTCATAACTGAAAAGTATTTGTCTTGATTAGAGTATTTTTCTAAATTGATAATGTAAACATTATCTTTTCTTTCTCCAATGAAGATGACTTCTTTTGAACAAGCATTCTCAATTAAGCATTTAGAAGATTCAAAAATAACTTTATAACTTTTATCACAAAATTGACTAATACTAAGTAAATTATGCTTAAGACTATCAACAAGTAAACCATTTTCTATAATGGGTGAAGATGAGTTACTGATGTTTCCTATTCCCATAATTTTGCCTCTGACGTTGTCTCCAAAAGTAACATACCCTCCAGTTTTCTTCGTAAATGAGAAAAGCAAAGACAGATCATTGGTCATGTGTTTAGAACAACCGCTATCAAAGAACCAAAGGTTTTGATCTTTCTTCTTCTTTTGTACCTATAAAAAGAATCAAACTTTGATTTTTGGTATCCATACCAATTTGGATCCTTGAGGGTTAGTCTTAGATTCTTTTGGAACCTATGTTGCCTTTCCTTTAAAGTACACATTCTTTTTAATAGAGTAAGAGTAGCTAGTGTGACCATCTTGATTGCAATAATTACAAGTATATTTAGTGTCACTAGAAAAAGCTTTCACAAAATAGTTTTTGAGATATTTTTGTTTGATAAATAGTTTGTATCCTAAACCTCCTTTATCAAAAACACATCTTTGTCCACCAAGCATTAAGTCAAAAATTTTCTTTCTATTTGTAAATTTGTGGACAATATTGGTCAAATCTAAAATTTTTTCATTTAAAGAAGCATTTTCAATTTTTAACCTTTAACACACCTCACAAGATAAATTTGCTTCTTTCATTTTAGCAAAATCATCTTCTTCTTTTGACAAGCTAAGAATTTTCTTTTTAAGATCATTATTTTTTATAATGAGTTTTTCATAGTTTTTATGTAAATCATTAAAATCATTTAATAATTCTTCATAAGATAAATCATTTTCATCATACTCATCATTAGAATCATCAAGTAAATCATTACTAAAGTCAAGAGAGTTTACCTCATTTTTAAGAGCCATAAAGCACATATTTGTAATTTTCTCTTGTATTTCTTCGTCGGATCCTTCTTCATCGCTATCATCCTAAGTAGCCTTCATTGCCTTCTTTTTCATCTTTTTCCTCAATGGGCACTCGTTCTTCATGTGTCTGGGCTTCTTGCATTCAAAGCATGTGATAGGATTATCTCTAGCTTTCTTTTCTCTATAGTCATTTCCCTTGTTGTTTTTCTTTGAAAGATTTCCTTTCTTGAATTTTAAGTACTTCTTGTACTTCTTAGTGAGAAAAGCAATATCATCAATCTCACTATCGTTAAGTTCATCATCATCTTCTTCTTCTTCTTGAGCGGATGTCTTGAGAGCGATAGTTTTCTTTTTCTTTTCATTTTCATCTTCTTGATTGTCCTCTTTCATCATAAACTCATGAGTCATGAGTGATCCCATGAGTTCTACAAATGGGAGCTTAGAAAGATCTCTAGCTTCTCTAATAGCCACCACCTTTCCTTGATAAGCTTTAGATAGGTTTCTAAGGATCTTGTTCACCAATTTGGTTGAATTATAAGTTTTACCAAGATCATTAAGAGCATTAGTGATAGAAGTGAAGCGAGTAAAATTTGAGCAATTGTTTTATCACTATTCATTTTGAACAACTCATATTGATAGACAAGCATATTTATTTTCCTTCCTTTCTATGAGTTAGTTCCTTGATGTGTAACTTCTAGCATTTTCCATATTTCAAAAGTATTAGTGGCTTTTTCTACACTATTATAAATGCTTCTATCTAGACCACAAATCGAATAATTTTTAGCTTTGGCATTTTTGGATATCATGATTTTGTCTTTTTCAACAAAATCTTCATATGTTTTTACAACCCAAGTATCACCTTCTCTTTTTTTAGGAATGATAGGATCATTCATAATACTATACCATAAATCATAATCCATAGATAAGAGATAACATTCTATTCTACTTTTCCAATAGTTGAAATCGGTTTCATTGAAGAATGGAGGTTTAGTTACAAAAAACCCCTCGTTTTGAGAATTCATTAGATAAGCTTTCTCAAGACGGTTAAGTCAATAATTTTCAAAAATTTGAGCACCAATCTCTGATACCAATTGCTATCTAAGAGTAGCTAACCTAAGAGGATGGGTGAATTGGGTTTAAAATTTTTTGCAAAATTTTATAATAAAACAACTAGATTATGCAAATAATGAATAAAGCAAATAAAAATAGCAAGTAAACAAATACAATCTCAAAGTAAATAAATTAAAGAGATAGGAATAGAGAGATTGCAAACGTTATTTTTATGAGGTTCGACAAACACGACGGTTTGCCTACGTCTCCAACCCTTGGCAACTTGCATTGAGCTTTCTAATATTGGATTAAAATTGTGGGGTTGACTGACTCTTGTATAAATGGATTCTTCTTAGGCATACTCAAGCCTTTATAATATTTTTGACTCTGGCTCTATCACGCCTAATTTTGGATTATTCAGACTCCGATGTTAACCTCTCCTATAACCGGGTTATTTATGAGTCCAGTGTCAACCTCACCTCACAAATACAAAGTATATGTTCGATTTGAAATAATCAACAAAAAATTCTCCCCTCTATGTGATTTGATACAATGCAAACTTAAGGAGAATGAGTGTAAGCACAAGATATGATCTAGTTTGGCTCAATAATTTTGTGAAAAGATATTTGAAAGTTTGATCACAAGATGTAGGCTAATAAAACTTGAAAGAGTGTTAAAAGCAATATAGGATTGTTCAAAAAGATTGTTTAAGTTTTAAAATAGCTTCTATTTATAAGCCCCTTTGAAAACTAGCCGTTTTAGACAATTTAACACAGTTTCTAGAGTTTTCGGTAGACCGGTAAAGTTTCCGATAGACTCCCAAATACTAACCGTTGGTAGTGCAGTTGCAACGGTGAAATCTAACGGTCAAAACGAAATTTTCGGTCTACTGCGTGGTCTACCGGTTGAGATTTTCGGTCTACCGGTAGTCATTTTGGGTCTACCTAAAACTTTCAGTTTTTGACAACTTTTTGGCAGTTTCTAAATTCTGACAGCTTTTGTCGTTTTTCAAATTCTGACTTCTAAATGTGTTTTAAACACTTTTAAAACATTTGAAATCAATTTGAAAAGAATATTTTAGCTATTACAAACTTGTTTTAGTTTCACAAAGGTATTTAACAATAATTTAGAAAGTGTTCTTACCAAAACATATTCTAGTTTACAAATAGAAAATCTCTTTTTAGCCTATTTCAAAAAATCATGACTTCAAATATATTTGTAACTTCTAAAGATCATAAGGCTTATTTTAAAGATGTACATTTAAGTTTTCAAATCAAATGAATATTTTGAAAGTAGTTTAAGAACTTTGGTTTGAAAAATCTTTTTGTTAAAAAATTTCAGCCCATAAATGACCATAAGATGTGCATACATAAACTCTTATACAAGACTAAATGCTTTTACTCTTTTTCTAACTAAGTCTTATATCGTTGATCTTTGATGGTTTTTACGCTTCAAGTTCTTCTCTCCATAATCCTTCTTGAATATCTTTTGTGATTTGTTCGTCAATTTACTACACACTCAAGTAGATTATTAGTCCTTAATCATATATTTGTTAACGTCAAAACATGAGTATAAGATTTAAACTTAAAAGATCAACAACTCAAACTCCCTTTATGCTGCAAGAACACAAGAGAATCCCTGTCTTGGTTATAGCTTGAATCCCTCATTTTTCTATGGATGTATTCGTAAGAGTCCCTCTCTCTTGCATGGAGTCATTCTCTCTCTAGATCTGAAAGTTTTCGCATTTGAATAGATAAGAAGGAAGAAAGCACAGTGCAACCCTTAAATAACCAAAAGGAAAGATTCCCCTAGTTGCACATCAAGACAAAAAACGTTATCTGACTCGGGTTTACAAAACCATTCCTAGAGTGCTCACGTAGCACAAGAAGAGTGATCACTCCAGAAAAAGTCAACAATCAGAAAATGACAAAAATAAGAATGCACCAAATGTCAGTTAGAGTGCTCACTCGTGCGTTACATAGTGAATATTATGCTTCAGGTTTTATAAGGCTTTCCAAAATTCTCAACAATATGAAAGATAATGGGAGTTTTCGAGAAATACGGTAATTTATATATAACTTTTAAAAAATACGGTACACGGAAAAAGTTAGAAAAGTACGAACACCTGGACAAAACATTAAAAAATTACAGCAGTATGAACATTTAATACGACCATGTAGCCTGTAGGAATGTATCTTTTTTTTAAAAAAATAAAATAAAAAAGGAATAAAGCTTACACTTACAACTTCTGATACCCATGTCAGCGTGCTGTGCAAGCTGACACGCGCACGTAAGCGCGTGTTAGCAATAAAAAAAATCAAATTTTTTTTTTTAAATTTTTGTCTTTTCATCATTTTATTTTTAATTTTGGCTTCAATTTTACTTTTTTTCTTAATTCTTTTGTGTGATATTTTTTTTGAGGGATTTGTGTGATAATTTTTTGAATCTTATCAATTATAACTTTTTAATTGCACTTCAACACATTATTTGAATAATTTCTTGAAGCAACATATGTCAAATATTTTAATATAATTAATTCCCAATAATATATTTTTTTTTCAATAAGAAAAACAAAACTCGTAGATAAAATAGCCAAAACAATAAGATACTTACACTAACCTCTTAATTTATTTTTAATTTTTTATTTTCTATATAAGAAGCGCACAACATCTCTCCCTATTTACCAGATACCATAAATAGCAATATATTTGGTAATCCTTTTATTCAATTTAACTGGATACCAAGTTAACTTAGTTGGACACTTATGGTATCAAATCTGGATACTTAATGGTAACAATTTTTTTCCCCTCTAATTTATCTAGATACCATAAATAACATAGTAGAATACTTATGATAATTTTTTTTCCCTAACTTACCGGATACCAAAGTAACCAGATTAGATTCCTACGATCACATTTTTTTCTCCCCAATTTACATAGATATACCATAGGTGACCTATTAAAATACCTATAATAACTGTTTGATCGAGATACTAAAGTAACTTAGTTAGATATCTACGGTAACATTTTTTTTTTCTCAATTCATATAGATACCATAGGTAACCTAGTAAGATACTTATAGTAACCATTTTACTAATACACCAAAGTAACTTGGTTGGATACCTATGTTAACATTTTTTTAAAAAAAAATTTACATGGATACCATAGGTAACCTAGTACAATACCTATATCAACCTATTAAGATACCAATAGTAACTGTTTTACTAAGATACCATGGATACCATAGGTAATCTAGTAAGATACTTATATTAACCTATTAAGATACCAATATTAACTGTTTTATTGGGATACCAGGGTAACCTGATTGGATATCTATAGTAACATTGTTCTTGTTTTTTTTTTTTTTAATTTACATGGATACTATAGGTAACCTAGTAAGACACCTAGATACCTATGGTAATATTTTTTTTTCCCCATTTACATGGATACCATAGGTAACCTAATTTTTTAACAGTTCCTATGGATACCCTAGGTAACTTAGTAAAATACCTATGATAATATTTTTATTTTTTATTTTTTTATAATTAGGAATTACCAGCACTCATTATAATTTTAATCCAATAGTGTATTTAATTTTTAATTTTTAAAACAACGAGCCTAACCCCCTTTTTTGATTTGTTAGATTCCACAGATAATTTGGAAAGATACTATAGGTAATATGAAAGGATACCCATAATAGTCTCTTTTTTTTTCTAATTTTACCAGATAATATTAGTAACCAGATACGATATCCATGGTAATTTTCTTTTTTTAAAATAATTTTTTTCTGAATACCATAAGTAACATGGTATCATATTCTAATTGTAATCTCATATTTTTTTTTTTTTAGATTTCATAGGTAACTTGGAAAGATACTATAGGTAACGTGAAATGATACTCATGATGACCTTTTTTTTTTTTTTTGAATTTCACCAGATACAATAGGTTACTAGATATGATACCTATGGTAATTTCTTTTTTTTTTTTTAAACAAATTTTTTGGGATATCATAAGTAATATGGTATCTCATTCTAAAATTAGTCTCATAGTTTTTTCATTATTTATAATTTTTAAAATAAAGAGCCTGAATCCCATTTTAATTTTTGTTAGATATCATAGGTGATTTGAAAAGATACCATAGGATACTCATGATAACTTTTTTTTTTCAATTTCAATGGATACTATAGGTAACCAAGTATGATACCCACGGTAATTTCTTTTTTTTTTTAAATAATATTTTTTGGATACCATAAGTAACCTTGTATGATACCTTTAGTAACTGACCAACACTAACAATTTTTAACTATTCTCGGTAACTAAGTGGGATACCGTCGGTATCCAAGTGAGAGAACATAATTAAATAGCCAATGTCAACTATCAAAAACAGGGTATCCCAACAAAAGGCTAAATATGTTGAATAAATACTTAGGGGTAAGAGGTTAAAGGTTAGTTCACAATTTTTTCAGCTACCATAAGTAATCTCGTAAGATACTTATGATAATTTGCTATTTTTTTCACTTTCATTTTTTTTAGGCATTACCAAATGAAACTCCTAAATAGAATAATTTTCAAAATTACCATTGATAACCAAGTATAACCATGCACACCAAATTATATATCAAAATTCAAGTGCCAAAATAAACCTCTTGAATACCACGTTATTTATTATATTCATCAAATATAGATACTGATTCAGAATCCTATAGATGATGCTACCAATTAGAGCTGGCAATTCGGGTCGGCCCGGTATTTTTAGGGCTCGGGCCAAGCCCGGCCCTAGGGGTAGGGCCGGGCTGGGCCTGGGATTCGCAGCCCGGCTCAGCCCTCTTTTTTTTTTTTTTTTTTTTTT
>JXTC01000108.1:173797-235653 GCA_002914845.1 Trema orientale
TAATATAGGATATGGATATGTCAAAAAATATCCCTATTGATTTGAAAATGGATGACGACCAAATTCGCATAGCTGAAGAGGGTGACCAAGTCCCCAAAATGCAAACTAATCCAAATGCTAGTGGAAGTTGTTCATAATTTCAAGATAGTTGTTCGCCGAGTGGAAGCACGACCTCCAAACGTGCAAGGACAACTTCCAATGTATGGGACCCATTTCGATCCGGAATTCAAATATGAGGCCGATGGTAAGAAAACAAAAATGGCAATATGTAAATACTGTAAGAAATTATTAACTGCTAAACCATATAGCGGGACCGTTCATTTGAAAAGACATAGTGATGCATGTGTCAAAAAACACAAAAAAGACAATGAGCCCACTCAATAAACACTTCAACTCAACAAGGATGGTTCGGAAAGTTCTTGGAACTATGATCCTATAATAGCTAGGGAGTCTCTAGCACATTTAATTGCTATAAAAGAGTTACCATTAGGTTTTGGTGATTGTAATAGCTATGAAGATCATATTAGAATATCTTATTATCCAAACTTTAAAAGAGTTTCTAGAAATACCACTAGGAGTGATTTGATTAAAGTTTATGAAAATATGTGTAAAGATTTAATAACTGAATTAACTTCATTAAACTTTTGTATTGTATTGACATCTGATATTTAGGGTGCTAATTCTAAACAAGATTATTTAAGTGAAGTTGCACATTATTTAGATTCAAGATGTATAATGCAAAAAAGAATAATTAGTTTTCGAGTCGTTGATAATAAACATACTGCTGAAATTATTATAGATAGAATTTTAAATCTTGTTGAAGAATATGGCATAGCGAATCGCATTATCTCTATCACTTTAGATAATGCTACCGCAAACACAAAGGCCATAAAATTACTTAGCAATTTGGTAAGTTCATACACTGGAGGATTCTTACTGCATCAACATTGTGCATGTCACATCATCAACCTTATCGTCAAATTAGGTATAGATGGTATAAGTGTATATATTGAAAATATTCGATCTGCTATTGCTTATATTCATGCTTCTAATCCACGCATTGCTGAATTTAAAAGATATTGCATAGCTCAAAGATTAAAACCAAGAAAATTCCAAGTTGACATACATGTAAGGTGGATCTGCTTATTTAATGTTGAAAAATACATTACCATATAAAATTCCAATTACTATGTTTTACAATTCAAAAATAGGTTCATTAATATTAAAAGATGAAGATTGGTTTATTTGTGAAAAATTTGTACAATTTTTAGACATTTTTTATGAAGCTACTGTTGCATTATCTGGTATTTATTATCCTACTTCTCCAATTATTTTACCTCATATCTTTTTTATTGCTGAAATGTTTTGTAAGGCAAGATGTGACTCTATATTTGAACCAATTATAACACGTATGCAAGAAGTATTTTTGAAATATTGGTTTCTAATTCCTTTATTATATTCATTTGCTTTTATTTTAGATCCTAAAAGTAAATTAAATGGTCTTTCTAATTTAATTAGCTACATTTCTACATGTTTTGAGATAGATTGTACTTCTGAATATACAAATGCTTGTGACAAATTTTTTGAAGTGTATAGTATATATGAGGCTAAGTTTGGCAGTAATCAACAACAACACACTCCTCCACAAGAAACTGAAGAACAATCAAAAAATATGTCTTTTTGGAGCATGTAAGGTTCTTGTCCTCAAGAGCGTGGTCGTGGCTCATCATTAGCATCATCAAGTTCAAGTCAACCACTACCACCAATAAATCCACAGCAATCCTCTTATCTTACTCAATATATTGAGCTAGACTCTAACATCGATCCCGATGATGAGAACTTCAAAGTTTTGGACTGGTGGCATAAGCGTCAATCAAGATTCCCAGTGCTTTCACAATTAGCCCGTGACGTTTTAACAATTCCGGTGTCCACGATTTCTTCAGAGTCTGTTTTTAGCATGACTAAGATGATAGTAGATGAGCAGAGGATTTCGTTGGCTGCTGAAATAGTTGAGGTGTTAGCATGTGTTAAAGATTGGGAAAAAGCGGCAAAGCGAAATCAAGACACTATTCGTATTTGTAATAAAGAATTAGTCAAAAATTTCAATAACTTGTTCATGAATGATGATGATGAGTCATAAACACATAATTAATGATATACTAGTTTTTTCAAGTAATAATTTTAATTGTAATAAATGATCATCAATAAAATCAAATTTCAATATTTCAAATTTATTTGTTTCATTATTTTTCTTAATATCCTATTTAATTATTATTAATTTTTTAACAATAGAAAACATATGCAGTTTATGTTATCAAATTTTTTAAATGAAAATTCAATTAAAAAGTTTAAACTTAACATGTTTAAAAAAGTTGTTAAAAAAAATCAAATAGTAGCAAAAAAAAAAAAAAAGGGCCCAGGACGGGCCGGCTCGGCCCGGCCCTTTTTGGCCCGGCTCGGTCCGGCCCGATATTGGCCCGTCAAAAAGCCTGGTGGGCCAACGGGCCCGGGCCAGACCCTATTTTATTTTGGTCGGCTGGCCCGGTCCGCTCACCCCCTTAAGCCCGTGATGGGCGGGCCCAGCTGGGCCGGCCCGCCCATTTTACCACCTCTACTACCAATACAAATTTTTTTCCTTAAATTTTGTGCTATAAGTTTTTTTTTAATATTTAGTAATTACAAAATTAATAAGAATGAAAAGAGAAGTAAATTATTCCATATAATTTAATGAAAACTATATTAAAAAATAAATATCTTTCTAGAATATCTTTAATATATAGTAATTAAAGAATTAATAAGAATGAAAACGGAACAAAAGAAAGTTTAATAAAAAAATTTTGAAAATTAAAAAAAATAAGAAACCAGAAAAAAAGGCAAAAAAGAAAAAACACTAACAAGATTTGAAGAATTAAAATGATTAGCTGAGGGAAAAAAAAGAATTAAAATAATTAAAAATAAAAAAACAGAAAAAAAGCTGTTGCATCACGAGCAGGACAAGGCCTGACACAGTGGTCTGTTGCATGCAACTAGCGCGTTGACCACGCACGCCAGTCCATATTAGTTATTTCTTTTTTTTTTCTTTTTTAATAATTTCTAGTTGTTAGGCTTGACAGTAAGTCAGACCGAATCATAGAGATTCTACCATTTTTGGGAGGGAATTAGTCAAGAATTTATCAAGAATTCATCAAGAATCCGTCAAGAATCCATCAAGAATCTGTCAAGAATCCGTCAAGATCGTCAAGAATTCGTCAAGAATTCATCAAGAATTCATTTAAAAAAGTGGTATGGTGGTAGATTTAATTAATGAGGAAAAAAAAGTGGTATTCACCTAATTTTTTCGAGAAGAAGTTGGGCCGTATTTTTCTATAACTTACTCTCCGTACATGGTAAAAAACAAAACTGATGCTCAAAAGTCGTACTAGGCATAATTTCCTCAAAGATAAATTAGCATTTGGGGATGGCTACGGTAGGGGCGTCCCTACGTAGGGTCATGCTTTAATTATCGTTGGATGAGAATCTGTGGAGAATAACGGGAATCTGTGGAGAATCTATTTATATACAGATTCTCATCCAACGGTGAATAGACAGGGCCCTACGTAGGGGCGCCCCTACTGTAGACGCGCCCTTAGCATTTATATAATAGTGTATTAGTTTTGAATTCTTGAATTGGGACATGGTTAGGCAAATGGCTTTAATCGTATAAAGAGATAATGCGACGTTGATGGCTTGTGGGAATCGATGAGACGTTGTAGGTGGCTAAGGAACTAGATCAGTAGTAGAGATGTAAAGTGGGCTAGATTGGGCAGGTCTGACTTGACCCAATTTGATAAGCCTATGTGGGATTTGTACCGAGCGCAGGTCCAGTCTGCCTAAAATGTGGGCTAGTCTGACCTATCCTATATTTTTATTAAGAGATCCGGCACGGCCCACAGGTCCAATCTAAATTTTATGCGGGGCTAAGTGAGTCGTGCCTATGCAGGCCCAACATATGCTGCAATATGAGCCTAATTTCGTTGTTCTTTTATGCTTTAAAAGATCAAGAGTTTCTAACACTTTTACCTATAAAAACCCAAAAAAATTACAAAAATACGGAAGTCAGATTTTTTTCAAATTTTTATACGGTTTTTTAAATTTTTTTCGAAAAATACCATTTTTAAAATGGTTACTAATTACCAGTTTCTGAAAACAAGTTACCGGTTACCATATAGCAGTTATAAATATCTTTGGTTACTAGAAACTGGTTACCGGTTACTCGTCACTTTTTTTAAAAAAAGTGATATTTTCCTAAATACTTAAAAAAAACAGTATTTTTCTAATAAATCCATATCGCACCTAAAAAATGCAAACCACGATATTTTTCAAATTTTTTTCCTGAAAATATCGTACAATATCTAATTTCTCAAATATCAAATATGTACTTATATGGGCCTAAAGTTTATTCATATTCTTTTAAAATCTGAATAAATTGAAAATAAACAAAAATAAGTAAATGAATAACATTAAAAGCAAATAAATGAAAATATTTAATTAAATTTTTTTAAAATTTTAATTAAAAAATAGGGGATGGCTACGGTAGGGGCGTCCCTACGTAGGGTCATGCCTTAATCATCGTTGGATGGGAATCTGTGGGGAATAACGAGAATCTGTAGAGAATCTATTTATATACAGATTCCCATCCAACGGTGAATAGACAGGGCCCTACGTAGGGGCGCCCCTACTGTAGACGCGCCCTAAAAAATATATTTAAAATTATATTTAGAATGATTAAATATAGGCCTAACGTAGGCCAAGCTGGGCCTATGGGCTTATTAATGAGGCCCAACCTAACTCTTATTATATGTAACGGACCGGTCTAGACCCATATTAATGTGGGTGAGGACAATACTATACTTTTCTTTCAAAATGTGGGCAAGCACACAAAATCTAACCCATTTTTTATTTTTTATTTTTTTGGACGTAGTACATTCATTGAAGACGTTATTGTATTTATAAGTCTATGTGGTCGGTAGGGACCTCATCAACCGACTTTACACGTGGTTTATTTGTGATTCTAGTAACTACTAGTTTCTTGTGGTTATTAACTAGTCTCTAGAAATTTCTTTTTACTGACATGTACAATCTGTGGCTATTTTATCTTCTCTAGAAAACTCCGTCTGTACATCAACTTTTACATTGCTCTTTTTCTTACCCAAGTCTAGTCGAGCTTTTTCAAGAAATGTACAGCAAGTTCTCAACACCTTCACGTACAACTCTTTTTAGACGTCTTTGAATGAAACTCGATTGACTTTTGCTAGCTTGGGAAAATTGGAGCGATGGGACGCCGCTAGAATTGTTGGATCAAAGGCTGAGAGATTCGTGCACAGAAAATGAAGCCATGAGAAGTATTCACATTGGATTACTGTCTTCAGTAAGATCCAGCTGATAGACCCACAATGGCATCCCTCGTCCTAGTGCTTAGCAGTTACTCTGTCACACGCCGACTACCCGAAATGCCAGCGCTTTTTCCTCAAGGCAGAACAGAGGGAAACATGCCATCAATAAAACTGGAATCTGGAAAATCTACGAGCAATACACCATGTACCCCTAATGAAATGACCTTTACTGAAATTTACCCGAGATAGAGTACCAGGAAGCCTCTCAAATTCAGTCCTTATTGTCTACGTTTGTTCTTTATGAATCGAGAATTGTTACGAAAATTTTTGAGTGCAGAGTCATTTCAGGCAAAGCAGTTGCTCAGCAAAAAGTACCATATAATTGATCAATTTGAATATCAGAGTTCCAAAGTACATTATTGGTTCATGATTTTTCTTGTTACTAGATTTCATTACACGTACGGTGCATTTGAAAAGCCATGTCATACATTCAAAGGCACTAAGGGAAGGACTTGACTGTGAAGACCACGTTGCCAGCTAATGACCATTAATGATCCTCCTAGTTTTGGGAAGCCAAATAGATATTCTATCTTTTCCCTTCCTTTTCTATAAAGAATACTTTCAGGTATTTCTGAAATTTTTGTCCATAAAATGTTATCTGTTCTTCTATGTTGTTTTAACACCTAGCTAGCGTGTATGATGCGGCATGGACTCAAAGACTAGTAATCAAATGGATCAGAGTATAGCCAATAATATGTGAACCGAAAAATAGTTTATAAGACTTGCTTGGCTATTATAAGCTTCTCCATCACACACAAAGATGGTACAACATTAATTTTTCGGACTCAACATTACAGTTGAATATCTTTCTCTCCAATCCTCATTAACAGTACTTTCTAGTCCACCCTAATATTTTCCTCCTAGACCCAAGTAATCTGACTTTACCCTTATTATTGGAGGGTTACTATTAAAAACGGATGCCAACTAGGTCAAGAAGTTCTTATGGCCAGAGCAAGCTCATTTTTATTTTCTGTTTTCTGTTTAAATAAACAAAAATTTTATAAATTTTTCTAAAAAACATGCTTGGTAATGTTATTTTTGTTTTTTTTTATCTTTAAACAATACTAAACAATTTTTTTTGGAAAAAAATGGAAGTGAGAATTTTTTACTTCCAATTTTTTTTTTAAACAAAGGTAAACCAGAAGTGCTATTTTTGTGAATAAAATTTTAAAATGGTATTATTGTAAATAAACCTTTTAAAAGTGATATTTTCTAAATATATTCTTTAAAATGGTATTTTTTAATTAATTTTTATATTTAGCAAGCATGTTTATGTTTTTTTTTTTAAAAATTAAAAGTGATTTGGTGTGTTACTAAGTTTCTAATTTAAAAATTTCGAAACAAAAACAATTTTTTTTTTTTTTTGGTTCTCAGTTTTTTATAAAAGAAAAATTGAAGTGTATCTAAGCATGACCTAAATATTGCTGATACTGATTTGTGTACAATATCTTAACCGATGGAATAGATTGACTGATAAATACCTACTCTAAGGAAGAAGACTTTTATTTGGCATGAAGTCAAGTAAAATAAAGCGATCAAAAGGAGCCTTTGGAAAAACAACGCCAAATATATCACTTTGATTTTTTTTTTTATAATTAAAATGGGAGGAGGGAGCGACTAACATGGCTATCCTCCTTAAGCGTTATCATAGGAGCTTCAACCCCATCAACAAATATTTGCCAACACCCTAGTGGGTCGTCCCTACTGGGCGTTGGGGTACTTCAACATGAACTACACCCAACAACTAGTGGGAACGACTCCCTAGAGAGCTAAGATCAGGGCACTCTTCATCAGTCATTGGGCTAGCATGTATGTATCATTATATTTAAGACTCCCAAAGGAGCTACCAAGGATTCGAACCCATGACCTTAGACTCACAGAGTTTTCATATTACCACTAAGCTACTTGTTCGATGGTATATCAGTTCCGTTTGACTTTATCGAGTTTGCTTTTTAGGTTTTTTTTTTTTAACGTATGAAATGCCATACAGGCCCCCATTTCAAAAAAACCAAAAAAAAAATAAATTATAGCCCCCTTTTGTTGAGAATAGTCTTTTAACCCCCCACATTTGAAATTTCACTCTCATGATCCAATTTTAACATATGCAGCGTCAATTTACCCTAGTTTTTGCAAATATTGTGTCACTTTGATCTAATTAACATATAGTATTAAAAAAGTATCATTTTACCTTGTAAATATTGAGACCCACTAAATAAGGGGACAAATTATGAGAAAAATCACTATGTTTTTAAATTTGCATAAAACTTTGGAAAACAATTTATAGTTAAAATTAAAAACGATGGGAAATTTTTCAATAATCTCATTTGCGTAAAATTGTATTTTGTTTAAATGGGTAATTTGTCCAATGAAAAAACCAAAAAAACTACCCATCTATAATCACAGACCTTCGGTCAAGTAAACTGGCACCTGATTTTTAAAAATTGTGGCAAAACACTAATATTGTTGTGAAAATGAGGTAAATTGATACTACATTTGCAAAAAATAGGGCCCATGGACAAATTTTCAAATGTGACGAGGTAAACAATAATTCTTAGGAAAAAATTAGCTAGGGGACTACAGGGTAATATGTCTGTATTTAACCCAAAAAAAAAGCTTTTTATTAAATTTTTGGGGTTAAAGCTCGTACCATTTAGTAATTCTTCCCATCCTTCTATCCTATATAATAGAGCCACATTCATTTCTCATTAATACTGAAAAGGTAAAATCTGTTATTATTTAAGATGTCGCAACATCACTGTGTATTTGACTGACAATGATTCTGGGTTAATGTTGCAACATCACCGGAATATTTGACTGGCATTTTTCATGTGTTTGTCTGAGTTTTATATCTGTCATATGATTGAATATTTGTTCAATTAATTGTATTTTGATCAGAAATATTACTGATTGATGTTTGCCTTGTAGGAAAATTATATTCATATATTTTTTTCTTCCTTTTTTTTTTTTGATAATAAAAAGGGGAGGAGGGGGCGACCAGCGTGGTAACCCTCCTTGGGCGTGACTATGGGAGCTCCAACCCCGTTCAGGAATGTTCTCCAAGACCCTTTCGACCAGGTCGCCACCACCGGGAGGTGGAGTGAGTCACCTGAACTCCAACCGAACAACTAGCGAGAACGGCAACCTGGGGCAGAGGCCGGGGTTTCTTTCTTACTTAGGTGTGTTTTTATGAAGATTGATTATTGTGTGATTGCTAATAATAATTGATTAATATTTCTAGAAATAATCAATTCTAATTCTTATTAATCAGATTATAATCGTTGGGCTAATTTTATCTGATTACTTTGATAACTTATATTTTTATGGAAACTACCTTGTAGTATGAACGTGTAAATATTTATCTCTATATGTAGCTCATTATTATAGTGTGTGAACACTTTTTATTTGATTGATTTGTGTGAAAACTGAAATTACTATTTCAGGTAACAAATCAATATTTCTTCTAGAAGGTTACAAATCTAATTTTTTTGGATAAAACCGATCACTATGCAGAATCAACATTAATTTTAGATCAGTCCTGATTACGAAAATCTTATCCTTGACTATTCTAACTGGCTTCCAATCAGTATTTATTGTGATTAAAAAGTGTCTTGTAGATTGCCAACGATTGGAAGACCTCAAGCACTATAAATAGGAGTTTATAATAGGTTCCCTAGTGTGCTATATATCTTTGTTATTGCCATTAGTGTAATACTTTGTTAAATCTATCTATACTTTATATTGTGAGAATAGCAGGGATTCGTAGTCGTGAGAGTACTTTGGGAGAAGTGCAACAAGTCTTGGGAGAAAGCAGGTTCCAAAAAATCTGAAGGGAGTTCAGACGGAAGGAATCACATCAAGACGAGGGGAGCTCGCTAGACGGATTAGTGAAGGAGTACTTGCATATTGCAACATTTAAAAGATGGAGTCTTTTAAATTTTATTAGTGTTTATACTCATTTGATCTTTATTAATAAGTTTATTTCTCTGGGTGTAGCTTATTGGATGTATACTATTGGGAGATAGTTGTTGATTGGAATATGCAACTATAAAATCACACACTCCCGTGCAAGTGCACACAGTCACAAATAATATAGATATGAAAGTAGAGTGTCGAATCCACGAGGATTGATTTCTAATTCAATGCTAAGTATCAAAATTATCTCAACCCTAACTTTATTCAAAGAACAAAAATATGGATTTTTGAAACTAAACTATCATGCAAAATAAATGAAAGTAAGCAATTAGAAAAATGTTTAGGTTTACTAATTCTCCAACTTTCCTTTAAACACATGGCCTCCTAATTTTCCTCTTAAATTAATTAATCTATTAGAGTTAACAACCGAGAATTCGAATGTATTCACAAACTCCTTTCCAAGACATAAGTGAAAATACCTAGACAAGCTAATATATTACTCCTAACATAAATTGACTAGATTCGTTAAGTTTAGTAATTCTCAAAGAGGTTGCATAAGTCACATAGGTATATTCCTATCCTATGCAAATTTACCCCAAACTAGGTAATCTTATGTTATTTTACCTAAGTACAAACCTAAATTTCACTTCCCAAGTTCATAAAAGTTTCACTCAACAATCTACTTAGTGATCAATTAAATAGAAGCAATAAGCATAAGATAAAATAAATAACTCAACAATATATTAGATTAATGAAAGAGGAGAGAAATAAACAAAAAAAAGATACTAGGTTGGTTCACATAGTAAAGAAAGATTTAGTTCATAATATAAATTGAGAACAATAACATTATAATCCAATGAATTAAAGAAATACAAAATGAAAGAGAGAAAAGTTATAGAAATTTCCCTTAGAAAAGTTTGAAGGTTTTCATAGAGGTTGTCAAGCTCCTCCTCTAAACTTGGTTCTTGCTTTCTTGAATCCTCTCTTTAGAATTTGCTTTCAACTATACTACTCTCTAAATATAGAAAATATAAAGAAAAACTCATAACAAAATGAAGAAAAGAAGGTATGAACAAAAGGTGGTGTTGATGTTGTGGAGGAAATCAAGAAATGGAGGATTGGAGTTTGTATTCATCTTCATCTTCCTCTTGTTCCATGGCTACCTCCCTCTCTTTCTTTTTATCCCTAAAGATAGAGTTTTAAAGAGGTGGCTCGTGCAAACTTAAGGTAGGCCGAATCTGGACCTTTGGATCGTCAAAAAGTTGATCTCAGCCGTCAATTATTGACTCAGGACACAGGGGTGGTACCGCGGCGCTATTTTTGGCGCTACGGCGCCAAAAATATCCGAGAGTTGGCGCTGGGGTGCCACTTTTGGAGCTGCAGTGCCACTTTTCTACTGGTTTGGCACCTCGACTTCCCAGGTACACTATTTCTTCGTTTGAGCTCCAATTTGCCTAATTTCTTTGAGTTACAACCCTATCGGATTTAACTTCAATCCCAATGGTTTGAAAAACCCATTTGGGAGGCACAAATTCACCTCATTTTGTATCAAACACTTTTATTTTATTCTTCTATCAATATAAACAAACAAAACATCAAAAAAATAAGAAAAAAACTTGAAACAACTTAATATAAACAAGAACATAGCAAAACTTAAGGCAAATTAGTACTAGATAACTCTAATTTTATGGAGTTAACAATAGTTGAACCAAGTAGAAATATTGTGTGTCAAGTTTTTACTTTATGGTATTACAACATCTATGTTACATTTTTCGGCATAACCACCTTACATAATTAATTGGATAATTCATTATATTTTTTAAGAATATAAGAAATAGTCGTAACAATTAGTATCAGAGAAAATCACTAACAGTTTGTTTTGTGAGATTTTGTGGATTTTTTACTATAAATTTCAGGTATGTCAATTCTTGCTGGAGGTAGGTCTATTTCACGCCCTCCACTACTTAATCGCTCCAATTAAGTTTATTGGAAGGCACGCATGAAGGCATTCATCAGGGCTCTTGATGAAAAAGCATGAAGATCTATTCTTACTGTTTAGAGTCCTTCAACTACTAAGGATGATGAAGGAAAGAGAATTCCTAAACATGCATTTAATTGGTTATCCAAAGTTGACAAACTTGCTAATTTCAACTCCAAAGCTCTACATGCTATCCTTAATAGAGTTGATGCAACTCGAATCAAAATGATTACGAATTGTGAATCTACCAAAGAGGCATAGGATATTTTACAAACTCATGTTGAAGGTTCTAGAGATATGAAAACAACCAAATTGATCATTTTATCCTCTAAATTTGAGGAATTAAAAATGAGAGAGGATGAAACCTTATATAAATATTTTACTAAATTATATGATATTTCTAACGAGACTTTTGTTCTTGAAAAACGTTTTTCAGATATTAAAATGGTTAAAAAAATATTTCGGTCTTTGCCTGATAGATTCCAACCAAAGTTCATAGCCATTGAAGAGAGCAAGAACCTCGATACCATAAAGGTTGATGAACTAATAGGATCCTTGCAAATATATTAGATGAATATCAAGCATAAGAAAAAGGACAAGACTATTGCCCTTAAAGTAGCCTTAGAATCGACTCTATGTGAAAGAGAAGATGGTGATATCGAGCTTCCTCTATTGACTAAAAATTTCCACAGTTTTTTGAAGAAAATGGGTAAATAATCAAAAGACAGCAACTCAAATAAAGGTAAGTCCACTCTACCTAAATCTGATGTTTTAAAAGATAAAAAGAAAGGTATTCAATGCAGGGAGTATGAAGGGTATGATTATATACAAGCTAAATGTACTAACACCCTAAAGAAAAAATCTAAGGCTAAGACTATCTCTTAGAGTGACGAGGATTCAGAAGATAGCAAAGAGGAAGATGAAACACATGTAAGTAATTATATTGCTTTTCGTATTTCATTAGTTTCAGATGATGTGTATTCTGTGCAGAGTTTTGCAGATGATGTTGCAACACAGCTTGAGTTTGGCGGTAATGTTATAACATTAGACAGGACATATGATTCTGACAGTGATGAATCCGAACTGGATGAAGAATCAATTCGAAGATTCTATGAGAATATATATTCTCAATAGATAAAAGTTGTAGAACAAAATAGATCTCTTGAAGGGAGAATCTCTACTCTCATCCAATGCATGGAGAATTTAGAGATAAAGGTACAAAAGTTTGACACTTTGCTGGCTAAAAAGGAAGCAAAGTTACAAGAAGTTTCAGCAGAGCTTGATCGGACTCAAAAGTCCTTAAAATGCTAAATGTTGGGATGACTAAGTTTGATCATATTCTAACCATATCATCAAGGACTAGGATTTAAAGGTGAAAGCTCAAATTCAAAAATCATTTCTGTTAAGAGATCTGTTTCTAACTCTATTGCAGGAACCAATATTGATATTGCAACATAGAAGCTTTATGTTGTAACATATAATAAATCAACTGCACCAGTTTCTGAAAAACATGCTAATGTTGCGATACAAAAATCTCCTGTCGCAATATATAGCAAACCTGCATAATTTAATTCTATAGGAAAATATGGTAAGTTTGTTCCTATTTGTTATTTCTGTAGTGTTAAAGGTCATATTCGACCTAGGTGCTTTACTATAAGGAATGTTTTGGAAAATAGCTATTATTCGCATAAAATTCTATTTCAAAGAAAAACACCAAAGAAAAAGATTAATTTGTCAAGAAAAATAAGTAAAGTTTGGGTTAAAAAATCTGAATTAAATTGCTTTAGATTTTTCAGTTGTTTTAGAACATGCACTACTAATAATTGGTATTTCGATAGTGGATATTCTAAGCACATGACAGGTGACAAATTTATTCTTGTAGACTACAAGGTAGATACTAGAGGTATTGTAACATTCAATGATAGTACAAAAGGAAGAGTTCTTAGAAAAAGAACTCTCAATATTGAAGGATTTCCTAAAATCAAGAATGTTTTGCATGTTGAGGAACTTATGGCTAATTTGATTAGCATAAGTCAAATTTGTGATTTAAATTTTAATGTTAATTTCACTCGTAATAAATGTATTATTTTTGACGAATATGGTAAATCGATTTGGAAGGATTTCTGTCCAAAGATAATTGTTTTACTTTGACAAAACCATATTCATGTAATATTGCATCTCTGAATGAATCTGATTTATGGTATGTTATCAGAAACTTAGTTGAGAATAAAATTATTTTGGAACATATAGAGACTGAAAAACAACTTACAGATATTTTAATAAAAGCTCTAGAAATTTGATCCACATGAACTAATGTAGTAACATTAGCCAGTAAAAGAAAAATATTATTTGTGAAAACCTAAAAGATATTAAGAAAACAATGCATTTGTTTTTATTATAAATTATTTTTATACACAGTTCTTATTATTTTTGTCATGCAAGTATATTTGGATAATTCTAAATAAATTAAGAATGAGAATCATTGATTGTTTTATGACTGACAAGTATGACATGTTTTGATCTCATCTTTACTTTGCGAATAGAGGCATCATGATTAGAAAGAGCTACCTACACTGATGTATAAAAGCCATTCATGAGTAATCTAGGCCTATATATCACAAATACAGTAGAGGATGATCTACCATAAGAAAAGAGCTACCTCGGTGATAGCATGAATACTACTAATCATGGAAAGATCATTGCCTTAGTTGTTGTCAATGTTACAACATCACCTATTTATGCAGTAGCAAAAATTAATTCGTACTACTCTATTTTATTTGAGATTAATTATTTTTGGTATGTCAGTTATTTCTCAAGCTTAGATGATCAATCAATATGAAGAATCTTCCAGAAATCGTGATTGTTGAAAATGGTAAGAATTATGTGTGTTAAAATATTTTATAACTGGAATAAATTCATCAATCTTTTGCTTTTGTCTACGGGCATATATAATATTTTCACTAAGATTGCACAATCAATGGTACAACATGGAATAAACTGGGCTTATATTAAAAAAAAAATCGGATAAATTTTTAGACAACTGCTGTTGATGTCATCTCTATATGTTCCCAAGATTTTCTCTCCTTATGGTTTTTGATTTCAATTTGCCTCTAAGTTGATTTCGTTTTCTATTTTAAATTAGGGAAACTGAATGGTCTTTTATTTATTTAAATCCCTAATTTCACTCGTTCTAATACACTCACAATTTTGAATTATCACTATTTTCACCATTATTTGTTTGAAGTTTCTGTTTTAGTGTTACAATAGTTCCAAAAAATGGTGAATACCCACAGTGAAAAAAAGAGTGATTCTCTGGCCGCTCTATTTTTTTTCTTTTTTTCTCTTATTTACGATGCTTGTAGTAAGGGGAGTTTACTAAAGGGGAATCGTGAACGCAGGCTTAGAAAAAACGAAGATCATAATGATATCATCAAGTTTCTTATCTCATGAGAAAAGCAAGTTGTTGTTTTGAGGTTGGGAGCAACAATCAAGAGGGAGTAATATCATAATCTATCGAATTTACTCCTATTGTTTTCTGCAGGATTTCGCTCATGTTCTAATATTGAGCAACTTCTTATGATAATGATCTATTATTTGTGGAATTTAGTTTTCATTTCATATTTTTCGACATGTTACAATATCTGCAGCTTCATTTACAACTAGCTTTGGCTATTTTTGCCAAAAAGGGAGAGAAATTACAAAACTTTTGCCAGTTATTCTGGCCAAACACGTTGTTCTTTTGTAGGCCTAACTTGTTTTTGCAGGTATAAATATTTTATCTAAAAATGCCAAAAGAGGAGATTGAAAAGGCAAAATCTGTTGTCATTTAAGATGTTATAATATCACTGTATATTTTGACTAACAATGATTCTGGGTTAATGTTACAACATCCGAAATATTTGACCTAGTATTTTTGTTGTGTTTGTCCGAATTTTACAGCTGTCATATGATTGAATATTTATTCAATTAATTATGTTTTGATCAGAAATATTAGCGATTGATGTTTGCCTTGCAGGAAAATTATATTCACATATCTCTTTCTTATTTAGGTGTGTTTTAATGAAGATTGGTTATTGTGTAATTGCTAATGATAATTGATTAATATTTCTTGAAGTAATCAATTCTGATTCTCATCAACCATATTATAATTGCTGGGTTAATTTTATCTGATTGCGTTGACAAATTGTATTTTTATGGAAATTATCTTGTAGTATGAACGTGCATATGTGTCTCTTAGGTTCTTGTTTCCTTATTTATACGTAGCTAATTCTTATAGTGTGTGAACACTTTTTATTTGATTGATTTGTGTGAAAACCGATATTGCTATTTTAGGTAACATATCAACGTTTCTTCTAGAAGGATACAAATCTAGTTGTTTTAGACAAGGATGTTTTTGTAATATCACTATGCAGAATCAACAATAATTTCAGATCAGCCTTGATTGCAAAAATTTTATCCTTGACTGATCTAATTAGCTTCCAATCAAACGTGTCTTACAGATTGCCATGGATTAGAAGATCTCAATCACTATAAATATAGGAGTCTAGAATAGGTTTCTAAGTATCCCATGTATGTTTCTGATTGCTATTAGTGCAATACTTTGTTAAATCTATCTATACCTTATATTATGAGACTAAGAGGCATTCTTAGTCGTGAGAGTGCTCCGGGAGAAGTGCAACAAGTCTTCAGGAGAAGGCAAATTCCGAAAAATCTAAAGGGAATTCAGATGGAAAGAATCAAATCAAGTCGGGGGAGCTTGCTAGATGGATTAGTGAAGGAGTATTTGTATATTGTAAAAATTAAAAAAGGGAGTCTTTTAAATTTTATTAGTATTTGTACTCGTTTGATATTTACTAATAAGCTTATTTCTCTTGGATGTGGCCCCTTGGAAGTAGACCATCGGGAGTTAGTTGAACTAAGTAAAAATATTGTGTGTCAAGTTTTTACTTTTCAGTGTTACAATATCTATATTATTGTTTTCCGCATAACTACCTTATATAATTAATTATATTCTCTAAGAATATAAGAAACAGTTGTAACAAATACACAATCCGAGTGAGGCATAATAGAGAAGTATGTGAGGTTAGTTCGAGGTATGTGAGGTTAGTTCGAGGTATGTGAGATTAGTTCGAGGTTGTTTAGTTAAGACTAGACTAGTATTATGAGTGTCCATTTAGAATGTTCTATTGGTGTTAATCAATCTGCTGTATTTGGGTCTTATGTAAGGTCTTTTAAATTAATGGCGGTTATATGTCTTCTATTTTGCTCAATAGCCTTCACCAATATAAATAATGTACTTAGAGAAATAAAAATGGAAGTAGTAGAATAAGGTACAGGAAGTCAACAAAACTATGGTTAATAGTAATATATGATCTTTCTCGAAATGGATAACCTCATAACCGAATATGGTCTACGAAGTTTCGCTAGTGAGTCGACCAAAAAAATTTGCTGTTTGCTTTAATTATTTTCTTCATTTACATTCTCATATTTATCTAATTGGGTGTTTATTTCAACAATCCTAATCTATTTTTCATTCCAATAGCTCATTCAAATGGGTATTTATTTCAACACTTCAGGTTTTTTATTCAGATGACTCATTCTTCTTTTTTTAACCACCGGAATAGGCTGTTTGTTATTGAAATAAAAATACACTCCGTCTTAGTTTTTGAATATTATATTCCAATGTCTCTTATTCAAATTATAAAATATTTCATTTCATTATAGTTCAAATATCTCTCATTCAAAATCATAATTTATTTTATTATATACGTTTAAGTGTTCCCACTCTAATTGGTGAAAACAAGATAAGTGATCACCGATGTGCTTTCACAAGAAAATCCAATCAAATTTCTCGAACCTATAAACACTGTATTATTTCCTATCAAAATTTCAATCAATAAACAAAAGAAACAAATTCAAAACTTCATCTTTAGATATTGAATTATTTGATGTAAAGCTTATTGCCATGGCAAGGGAGATTGTACCTGACGGATAAATTCCAGAAAGGCCTCGTTGTGAAAGACAGTAACACCTCCAAAATCTTAATGTTTACCGAGTTCCAAGTAACAGAAAAATTGCTCGTCAAGACTCTCAAGTCACCACACTATCCTGTAGACCCACAGCTGGACACATCTTCAATCAGGGAAAGCTTTACTTCCTCAACGATTTGCTCACCGAATGTAAGATCCTTTTAAAGAACAAACACAATTTACACTATCCTCGGGAGCTTTTGGAAATTAGCAACATCAGAACCAAGCTAAACAAAATCAAATCAAAGCTCGAGTTCATAGTATACTTGAAAACAAACCCTCACCTTAACCCAACAGTAGAGCAACTCCATCGTCGGACAGTGAAGTTTCTTGGCGAGGAACTACCTCACTCAAGTTGAAGCATATATAAAATTTGAATGGGAATATTTAAATAGATATTAGCAATATTTATGAGTTTCTAACATGTGGACCACGTTATTTGATGAGCAAATTTTAATTACTAGTTAAGTTTTATTTAAGCTTGATATTTAGTTGATTCTTGAGAGTTTTGTGATTTTTATGTGTTTTAGTTGTTAATTATAGATATGTTAAAACATAGTGATTTGGAGTAGTTTGAGTGCAAGAAATTGATCTATGAAATATTTGAGCAATGCAACTTTAAATGGTAGCTTAGAGGTGCTTAAAAGGTGATGTTAGAGAAATTAGAAAGCAAATATAGCACTTTGGTACCATCTAGTAGCGTTGCAATGCTGAAGAAAAGCCATTTCAAAAATTGGACAGAGAGTATAATGTCTACCACAACCAGAAAAAATATCTCTTCAAAGTAGTGCCACAATGCTACAAATTAGTGCCTAGGCACTCCAAAGCAGAATAGGTGTCTTGAGGTCATTTTTTAGAAACTAACCAATTTTGAGGGAGACGCCATAAAGCTTATAAAGCGGAATAGGGCTTATTTGGGAGACTTTTGAGCCGTCAAGAATTTAAGCGAGAGAGAGAGCGAGAGAGAGAGAGAGAGAGAGAGCCAGGGATTGAAGATAGAGTAATTAGTAACTCAGAGAAGGAACACGCTATTGATTCAAATTCAAGTTTTGTTTTACTCTTATCTTTTCTCATGTTTAGAATGATGTTTAGGGATCATTTCACTTTTAGCATGAACTAATTTACTTTTCTAAGGTGAAGCTATAACCAGATTGTGATGTTTAAATTCTCTTAATTTTCAATTCAATTGATGTTAATTTATTCATGTATATTGACCAATTTTGATATCTGCTTAGTGCTTGTGAATGTCTAGCCAACCTCATGATTTAGAAATTAATATGAGACTGAGAGGTTATTGTTACGCTAAAATACATATACATAAAATAACCGCAAATGCACGGGTCGTAAACAAGTAATAAAGTGATAATAAGTATAGAGTTATCGATCCCACAAGGAATTAGGTGTTAAATGATCGTTAAGTACCGGAATTATCGTGACCTAACTTTATCTAGGCAACCAAACTAAATGAGTTCATAACTTAAATAAATATAAGTATAAATAAAAATATGAAAATAAAATATAGAGACTTTATGCACAAATGTACTAGGGGATTAAATTTACTTAACTATCAACTATGTCTTTTGATCACTAATTGTATTCTAATCAATTATTCCTAGTTTATAAGCTATGAACTCAAACATATTTCTACTCTCTCTCTCTCGAGTGCCTAGTGAAATCACTCCTAAATCTCGGTTCCAATATCTCTATTCCGAACCTAGAAGTTAAGAATTCATTATGTTTAATGATTCTTTAACTATAGTTTTAAAGAAATTATAGGTTCTCGCAAACTCTACAAATCCTAGGTTATACTATCCTATGGTCGTTTCTAAAATTCCCTTTCTCAAGTGCCAAATTCTAGAAACTAATTCATCCAACTAGTAGCTAATTAGTTGAGAAGTATCAAGTATGGAATAACATAAATAAATTCAAGAATAATATTAAAGAACATATTGGAATCAAGACATAGAATCAAAGATTAAGTTACATCATGCCCAAAGCATAAAATAATTAATTCAACATAGAAGAATCCAACACTAATCTCAACAAGAATTTCATATATCCAAATATGTTCAATAATCAAACATAATACAAAATTCAAATGAGACTAGGGTGAGAAAGAGGATGAGAAAAACTCTATTGTGGGGGTAGAACTTCAAGTTTCAATTCTTCAAGCAACTCTCTCAAGCTTCCTCTCCAAATTTAAGCTCCAAAGCTCTCCTTTCTCTAGGATTTTTGTGATCTCAAGTGTGTGTTTCCTCTCTAACTCTCCACCCTTGAAAGGGAGGCTTAAGAATGTATTTAAGGAGTTCCAAGATAACCTAGGCCGGGTGAAAATAACAACCATTCGATGAGATGGCATCAAAGGTTGAGATTGGCCCTAAAAACTCGCTAAAAATGTGGTTCAAGATACTGGGTAGCGCCACAGTACTCCTTAGCAAGCACCGCGGTACTCTAGCCTCTGGAACTCAATTTTCCAAGCAACACCGTAGCGCTACTTGGACAATGCTGCGGTGCTCTCGGTTCTGAAAAATCAGCACGACAACTTTTCTTCTCAGGGGCGCCGTTTTGTTGTTTTAGCTCCGTTTTGCCTGATTTTTGTTGCGTTGCATTCGTATCAGATTCAAATTTTATCAAAAAGGGTTAAAATACTCATATTTAGCACCAGTTCATCTTGATTCTCATTTATTCATAAGAACTATTAAAACAAAGTAAAAACACATCAAAGCGACAAAAATGCTTGAGAACTTACAATTATTTGAGTTGAATGATGCTTGAATTGTAAGTGAATTAATCACTCATCAGTTATGATTAAATTTTTCATGATCAAATTACCATATGATTGTTATAGGGATAGAGATATCTATGAGTTTTGTGCAGCACTTATGAATTTCTTGATCTTAATGCCTTTTAATAAATTAGAGTTTTAACGGATGTATAACCTCACTTATTGAATTAAATTGTTATTACTTGAGAAAGATTGATGATTGTATTAGTGAAATTCGATGGCAACATTAGATATAAACATTGATTGAATACATTGAAGAGTTAAACTGATTAATCCAGGTGACATCTGAAACCCTAAGTTTTAAATTAAAGGAGTACTTTACAAGTTCAACAATGTTTAGCTTTCATTTATTTATTTTTATTATAAATGTTGATTTCATTTATTCAAACAAAATTAGGATTAGTATAATTCGGTAGTTAGTAAAATCAATTTTCTTGTGGGAATGATACTGTAGTCATCATATTTACTCGTTGATATGTGCACTTGCATTCATAAATCACATAACACATTTTTGGTGCCATCGCCAGAGACTGTTTGGATTTTATTAATGTCAATACTAAGTGACCTTAATTTTAATTTAAATTTTTTTTTATTTCTTTTATTTATATTTTCTTGTTTTTGTTTTCTAGATTTTCATAGTAGGTTTTTAAAGAAAAATTAGAGGGCGGCAATAATAGGGTGCAAAGGTCAGAACGTGGAGGACAGAGAAAAATTAAGAGGACTTAGAGAGCACAACATCTTGGAGAGAAAATTCTATAGAAGTTTTTCTTGTGTTCTTCATTCCAATTTTTTCTTGAACAGTTATGACTATTCCTATATTTTTCTTAGTTTAGTTAGGAGCTAATTTTATTTTCTAGGGCTACGATGTAGTCCAACTATAAATTCTTAATTCTTTCTATTAGAATTATTTATGGTTTATTTGTCAATGATTGAGTGTTCTTTACTTTTTTTACTGCTTTTAAATAATTGGCCACTATTTAATTTATATGGGAATTATAATGAGATTAGGAGGAGATTTATGTGTATGGATTTTGTAACGAATGCCATCAATTACATGGAGGACAATATTCATACTGATTCTATCCTACCTTAATTTATCTCAAGTGTCGTTATTCCCATTGCAAGCAATAAATGGACAAGTGCCACTGCTAGCCCGAATTAAATAATTTCTATTTAGAATGAAGTAAGGCCAAGTGACGTAGAAGCCAAACTTAGGTATTATCCCTAAGCTATTCGGAGAGGTTTCTTCGAACCAATCCGTGAAAACAAAAAGGAACAGAAGAAAATCAGAGCTATACTTCAGCTATCATTCAATATGTTATTCTCGTTCCCTTTTAGGTCATATAAGGTAGATACAAAACGACAAGTGTTTCAATATTTACAACAGACAAAATAGAAAAAACCTTGTAGGCCACATCAGCACTTGAGACTAATAAATAAACGACAACTTAAAAAGCAAATTTCAACTAATAACATGGGAATATAAACGACACGTAGCAGAGGAGAGCAGAAATGGCTCGTAGTTAGGATGCTCTTGCATCACCAAGTCATTTCTATCAAGGAAAATTAGTAGTAGATTTAATGACTCGGTGCTTAATATTCAAGTCATATAATTTTGTTCCAAAACTCCGCCATAACGTGGAAACTTCACAATTAATTGTGTTATTTCTCTTCTATTTCACTATTCAAAAATTAAGACAAAACCAAATAATACTGCCTTGACTTTTGGTTTCGTTGAATACGAGTCACGCAGAACCTTTTGCCAGCCAAGCAATTGCATACTTACCACTCACGTCGACATCATATGCCTAACTTTCTTTGTCAATGAAAAAACAATTGTCCGCACATATATTGAAACTAATCGAACAATATCTTCATTTTTTCTCAGAATAAACCAGAAGAGGTCGATCGATCGTATGTAACATGCCTTCCTTCCACATGTTCATGACCCCTTCGGTCATCTCTGCCCTCATTATCTCCCTTACAAGTTTTCCTAATAGAACTGAAGCAGATTACCGATACCATGTCTGCTCAAACAGAACCACTTTCACTCCCAACAGCATCTACCAATCCAATCTCAACATCCTCCTCTCTTCCCTGTCCTCCAACGCCACTCGTGATGGAGGTTTCTACAACACCACTGTCGGTAGCCAGGACTCCGGAACCGACGTTGTTTATGGCTCATTTCTGTGCCGCGGCGACCTCACCCCAGGAGACTGCCGAAGCTGCGTAGAGACTGCTAGAGATGTAGTCCAACGCAACTGCCCTGTGGAGAAGGTGGCGGTGATATGGTACGACGAGTGCATGTTACGTTACTCAAACGCGTCTTACTTTGGCAAAATGGACGTGGCTCCTGGAGTTTACTTGTGGAACATACAGAACATTACTGACCCGGACGGCAGGTTCAATCAGCTGGTGGGGGACACAATGAACACGGTCATTAGGTCTGCGGCTTCGGCCGAAGCTGATGCCTCTAAGATTAAGTACTTCGCCAAAAAGGAGGCCAACTTTTCGGCGTTTCAGACCTTGTATACCCTTGCACAGTGTACCCCAGACATCTCGAAATCCGACTGTAATATATGTCTTGGAGAAGCCGTTGGTCGTCTTCCGATTTGTTGCACTGGGAAACAAGGGGGACGTGTCCTCTTCCCTAGTTGTAATGTTAGATTCGAAACTTACCAGTTCTACAATATCGACGCTGCACCACCACCACCGGTGCGAAATCTTCCTCCTCCTCCTCCTCCACCTCCAGCTTCTTCAACAGCCTCTCAAGGTAAATAATTAGAGAACTCTAAAGATCATTCTTCTTGGCATTTTTTCTGGTATACGTTTCAGTGAAACATGTATTATAATTTTTTTGGGGGCAGGAAATGGTAAAATCTCGCCAACAACTATAATTGCAATATGTGCTCCTATTGCCGTGGTCTTGTTGGTTATCTCGGTAATATGCTTTTGGCGTAAAAGAAGAGTCAGGGACAAGTACAAAGCTATCCAAAATTACCAAAATGGTAAAAATAAAAAATGAGAACTTTTTTTTTTTTTAAGTGTATATATATATATATATATATGTATATAACTCCACTTCGCTGAGTAATTTGCAGCTGGAAGTGAAATTGTAACCGTGGAGTCGTTGCAATTTGATTTGGGAACAATTCGTGCCGCCACAAACAACTTCTCTGATGATAACAAGTTAGGTGAAGGAGGATTTGGTGCTGTTTACAAGGTATGTATGATTGAGTAATGAGAGACTTTAGATAATTTTTCAATTTAGACTTGATTGTTTAAAAAGTTGATTGTTTTCAGGGCACGCTTTTGAATCAGCAAGAAATAGCTGTAAAGAGGCTCTCGCGATCATCTGCTCAAGGAGCAGAGGAGTTTAAGAATGAGGTGGTGGTTGTTGCCAGGCTTCAGCACAGAAATCTGACGAGGCTACTCGGCTTTTGCCTAGAAGGAGAAGAAAAGATACTTGTCTATGAATATGTCCCCAACAAAAGCCTTGACAACTTTCTATTTGGTTTGTGCCTTTTAACCAATCTAAATTAAAAATGTTGAGAATTTCAAGTTTATATATGTGATCACAAGTGGATTTAACTTATTTGATCTGATATGAGAATGTTTGATATGCAGATCAGCCTGCAAATCAAGCAGTGTTGGATTGGTCAAGACGGTACAAGGTTATCAACGGAATAGCTAGAGGGATCCTCTATCTCCATGAAGACTCTAGACTTAGAATCATACATCGTGATCTAAAATCAAGTAACATATTGTTAGATCAGGAAATGAACCCAAAAATTTCAGATTTTGGTATGGCTAAGATATGTGGAGTTGATCAAACTCAAGGCAACACCAGTAGAATAGTTGGAACATAGTAAGTAATTAGATAATTTTCGGCTAAGAGATGAATGGGTATTTACATCCATTGTTTTCTAGTCTTTTTGCTAATTTCTTGATCTGTTAATGATTGTGGATTGTAGTGGTTATATGGCTCCAGAATATGCATTTTATGGACACTTCTCTGTTAAGTCTGACATATACAGCTTCGGTGTCCTAATTATGGAAATTATCACGGGCAAGAAGAACACTAGACTTCTTGATTCAGAGAGTTCCGAGGATCTCTTGAGCAATGTGAGTACGAATAGAAGTCGAAATTTTAGACCGCAGGAAAAACTTTTTTTACTAAAACTCGATCAACCTTTTCAGGCCTGGAAACATTGGAGGGGTGGAACAGCTTTGGAGTTGTTGGATCCGAGACTAAGAGATTCATACACAGCAAATGAAGTCATGAGATGTATCCATATTGGATTACTCTGTGTTCAAGAAGATGCAGCTGATAGACCCACAATGGCATCCATAGTTCTCATGCTCAGCAGTTACTCTATCACACTACCAATACCCCAAAAGCCAGCATTTTTCCCTTATAGTGGGACGGAGGGAAACATGCCATCAGTAGAGACGGAATCAGACAAATCATCACGCAATATATCGAATTCTGTTAATGAAATGTCCTATACTGAAGTTTACCCTCGATAGAGTACTATGAAAGGCTGTCAATGTTAGGTTATTTTCGTGTAACCTATATGTGGGCTGTGGGATTTTATAGTAATTATATAATATTAGGCCTGTCTAATTAAGTGAGGCTATTAAGTGATCTAATTATGGGCTCAGGAAGTTACTTACTAAGTGTGAACTTTGTAATGTGTAGTTACCTAATCCTAGTCCAATAAGGATTGATGGGGTCTCTATTGGTGACTAGTATATAAAGACATAACTATAGGGTTTTGGTCCCCAAGCCAAATAGAACATGTGCTCTTCTCCTCTGCCTCCATCAACAGAGAGAGACCCATTGAGCATACATAGAGTATTCTGGCTGTGGAAGACCTTCTACCCTCAGGCTCTAGTCAGTTAACCGCTTCCGCTTATGTGATCACATCCTTTGCTATCAAACTCAATGGATTCAGGTTAGTCACGGATTTTCTCTCAATAAATCTTTTCCTGACAATTTGGTATGATAGATCCTAGGATTGTATTCGGTTTAACAATCCATTATGTACATCTAACAAGTGGTATCAGGAGCAGGAAATCATGTAAAATTGCTTAGGATAATCATGCATGTCTCTATTTTGTGATATTTTTACCTATTTGGCTTTCTAGGGTTTAGATATAACATTTATGATTGATGAATTTTTCATGATTTTGTTGAGATATTAAGTGTTTGAGGGTTGAATTCTGAGTTTTGGGTCATAAAGTTTGCAGATTAGGGCGAAAAATTGCATCAGGTTTGAGTTACCTAATTTTAAATCGGGTAATTTACACTAAGGCCGCAACTTGGCGCTGCGGCGCCACATTGGTGGCGCTACAGTGCCCAGAACAGAGAGCTGGCACTGCGGCACCAATCAATGGCGCTGCAGCGCCACACTCAAGCTGCAGTGGCACCACGGCGCCACGCAAGTGGCGCTGCAGCACCACCATCAAGACACGGTGGCACCGCGGGGCCACGCAAGTGGCACTGCAGCTCCACCATACATAACAGTGGCACCGCGGCGTCATATACTAGCGCTGCAGCGCCACCACCTGGGTTCAGAAAAAAAATTTAGGTCGTTTTTGACCTAATTAAGGTATACGGTCTCAGTTTTGGGTAGAATTGAGTCGTTTTCGACTTAATTCAAGGAGTTCCAACCTGAAACTTAACCAATCCGTTTTGTTTTCTCAACTCAGCTTCAGTACGACCCACACTTTATCCGTTGAAAACTCTATTTGGCTTTAAGAGTTGATAAAAGTGCTTAAAAACTCAGTCGGTCATCCATAAAGATTTGTGCATTGAAATTTTCAGTTTAATATTCTGGGCACTTTGGTTATTATTTTCTTTGCACTATTTGTTTAAATATTTTGAAATAGATGAGTTGAAACAATATCTTGCCATAGTAACCTCTATTGTGTAAATTTATTTATTTTGAAATATTTGAATGATTGTGTGTTTATTGTTCGTGTGAATAATTACTGGCCCAAAGGAAGGTGGTTATTTGGCCAAATAATGAGCACACCTGCGGTAATAGATATATGATGGTTATTAAGTTTCCATGTGAACAGCAAATCGGCTCAAGGGAAGATTTATTGTCTGACAGGATTTACTGTCAATATTTGATTACTGCACTGAAGAGTACCACTTACAAGTTAATAAGTCGGCCCAAAGGAAGGCTTATTGATGTTGTTCTAGGTATCTTGTGATGGAAGCCCACCTTATATATTTATTTGATGTATGTCATGCTAGTATATCTTATTATTTTGTATGCTTAGTTTATGATATGTTTTTAATGTGAGCAGTTATTTTCAGTTTCTGTTTAATATATATCTGCTAATATTAAGTCTAATATTTGTATTTAATAACACAAACCTTTAGAAATGGAATGAGCACAATGTGCTCAATTGTATTGGTCTTGACCTTGTGCTCCAGACAGAACATCCTACTGCTCTTATAGCTTAAAGTTCTTCAGTTGGTAAAGAAGAATTTCGAGTAGTAAATTCGTTCTAATTGCATAAGTCTCATGGTCATGCAACACTCCATTGCAGAAACCATAAGGGGTGCTATACCTGAGGAGGTAAACGCTAAGTAGTTCTTTAAAGCAATTACGGATCGTTTTATTGAAAACGAAAAGGTCAAAATGAGTACCATTTTTTTTGGAATCTCGTTTCAATTCAGTATAAGGATTAAGGGAACATAAGGGAGTACATTATGGAGATGTCTAATCTCGCTTCCAAACTAAAGGTACTTAAGTTAGAGCAGTTGAAAGACTTGCTCGTGTATTCGGATTCTATCTCTCTTCTTGCACAAATTAGTTAAGCAAAGTTACAACACCCTTAAGTACAAATGATCTTTTTTTTTTAAGATTATTTCTTGTAGTGTGCAAGAAGAACATAGGTTGAAGCGAGAAAAAATTCAAAGTGCTCACTTAGCATGTACTTCTCAAGATAAGATAAGATAAGGAAAAGGAATAAAGATAAGGAAGCTGCAGTTATGTCTTTACAGCATAAAGTGCAAAAGGAAACAAAATAAGGAATTTGTCTGTTTCTTTTGCGAAAGAGCTAGATGTATAAGGCTGATTATCCCAATCATGCCTTCTGGCGTATAAAGAAGGGTATGCTTCTCAATTTTGTTTGTCATAAAGTTAATTTAGCTTTTGTACCCAAATGCACTTAGTGAATAGATACGGATCCTACTATTCACATAAGTGTGTTCATACAAGATTGTTTGTGAAACCAGTTGCAAATTAATGATGAAAGATTCATCTATTTGGGCAATGGCAACAGTACTTCAGTGGAGGCTATATAAGGTTATTTAGATTATAATTAGAGACTAGTTAAATTTTGAGTTTGGAAGAGACTTTTAGAGTATTCTATTTCTGATGTGAACAAATATAGTCATCCTTGTTCATTCGAAAATAGCTAAATTTAGTTTCTTTCAATATTCAAATTTCTTGCTACTAGTTCTTTAATTGATAATCTTTATAAATTTAAAATAATTGCCCCATCAAGTTAATCTTACATATAAAATATGGTACAAAAGTACAAGACAATTAAAAGAATTTTTCTATAGTATGACACAAGTTTTTTTTTATATATCTCTTAATAGAGAATTAATAGGCTTGTGTCAGATGAAATTCTTAACCTACTTAACTTAACAGACTTTAAAATCTGTGTTAAGTACATTAAGGAATACAGACAAACACAAGGAAATCAAGAGAGCTAATTTATACTGATACATGCAGACCATTCCATACAGTTATCTGGAATGGCCAACAATATTACATTATATTCATAGATAATTATTCTCATTAAGAGTACCTATTTTGGTTCATGAGAAGTCTCAATTTCTGGATGTGTCTAAGTTTTTTCAATGCCTAAGTTGAAATTCAACTGAGCTAGGAAATTAAAGCTGTCAAATCTAATCATAGTGCACACTATGGTAGGTAAGACAGATAAAGTTAACAAAATCCAGAGCCCTTCGCTCAGCTCCTAGAGACATACAGAATCGTCCGACAATACGAAATATTGGGAAAACCTAGTATAAATAATATTGTTCAGTGACAATAAAGCAAACTTAAAGATATGGTAAGAAGTGTGATTAATCATTCTTCTTTACCTAAATCACTCTAGGAAAGGAACCTAAGAACTGCAGTATACATACCAAACAAAGCTTCCACTAAAGATGTAGTTAAAACCTTATATGCGCTATGGACTAGAAAAAAGCCTAGTACTAGGTACTTGTATGTCTGGGGTTGTCCAACTAAGGTTAGGCCATACAGGCCATATGGAAAGTGATTGGACTTAAGAATTTTAGCTACTATTTCATTCGGTACTTTGAAAAGTTAAGAGGATTCATTTTTTTGATACCTCTTATAAATCCTTTTCAAAATGAGAAAATATAAATTCTTTGAGGATGTTAAGTTTGGGGGAGAAAAGGTTAAGAATGTTGTCTTTGAGGAGGAACTTATTTCTCTTCCTTCAGTTGTAATTGAAAATGTTCAGGTTTCAGGCTTTTATACCTGACATTATTTAAGATACAAATTCGGATCAAGACAATATTCAGCAACCTCCAAAAGAGCAAACTCAACAACCTCAAGAGAAAGTGCCATGAAGGAAATCCACTAGAATATGTGTTTGATATGGGAGTAGAAAATGATCTAATTACTTTCACTCAAGCTAAAACAATGTTCTAACTCTCAAAGTGGATTAATGGCATAAAGTATGAGATGAAATCCATGAAGGACAATGACATTTAAGATCTTGTTAATATTTAGGTTCGTCTAGTTCCAATGGTTTCGCTCCAAAAGAAGGCATTATTTATAAAGAGACTTTCTTTCCAATTTTAATGAAAGACTCCTTTAAGATAATTTTAGCACTAGTAGCTTATCATATTCTGGAGTTACATTAGGTGAATTTAAAGACAACCAGTTTCCCGTTAAGATATTATAGATTCCATCTAGTTATTTTCTCGTTTGGTTTTGAGGAAAATTTAGTTGATGGTCTTATATATCACAAGTTCAGTGGGAGCAAGTTTATCTTCATGATTTTGTATGTCAATGACATACTTTTGGCTACCAATGATATAGGCTTGTTGTACGAAACTAAAAAATTTCTATCGAAGGATATTGATATGAAAGATCTTGGGGACGTCTCTTTTGTGCTAAGGAATACAGATACATTGAAATCATTCCTAACATATCATGCTGAAACTTACTTTAGCAGCCAATCATTCTCACTCTATTCTCTTGCATGTGCTTTCTTTACTCCATCTTCTCTCTAAGTATTCTAAGGCCATAATCTCTTGCTTGTTAGGGAATATCCTCCCCAGTAAACACACAATAGTGAAAGCGATAAAATAAATGTGAAAAATAATGCCAAAATAAAATAAATATAGGACACACAAAATTATCGTGGTTCACCAAATTTGGCTACGTCCACGGGGCTGCTGCATATCTTCACTATTGGGAGAAAAAGGAACCTTTACAAGTGTTCACACTCAACACTTTCAACTCACACCCCAGACTCTGAATATACCCAGGAAAAAAATTGTAAGCTCACTCTAATTTTTACTTTCATAATACTTGGTATTTTTCACACTCCGAGATGAGCAAACACTGAAGAATAGGTCCCTATTTATAGTTGAGGCTCACCTGTTATTTACCAAACTTTACCATATATATCATACGGGCAATACATGGTTTACTCCATGGCTGATACAGTTTTTGCCATTTATAATTTTACGTAATTTTGCACACGATTTACACATAAATACACGGTCCATTAATTACACCAATAGCCGTGTCCTCTAATTATGCTAAAGTTGTGTCTATTAACTCATATATATATATGGCCTTTATTCAAGCATTAAATGCTTGGTCAAAAAAGAAAGTCTTCACATGTCAATAATCTCCCACTTGAAGACTTTATTTCAATCATATTTTCACACTCAATCAATACAGTAGCTCATCTCTTCATCGTTATTCTTGCAAGTTGACTGAAGTCGAACATAGCTTCAGTTTGTCAATGGTCACCGTCTTCGTTCATATATCAGCAGGATTCTGACTATCATGAATCTTTTCAAGAGCTATAGCTCTATCTTCTAAAGTTGAGTGTATGAAATGGTACCGAACCTGTATATGCTTTGTCCGAGCATGATAAACAGGGTTCTTTACCAGATGAATAGCACTTTGACTGTCACAATGCAAAGTGCTCTTCCCATAATTCTGATCCAATTCCTCTAGGAAACTCTGCAATCATATCAACTCTTTGATTGCTTCTGTCACAACAATGTACTCAGCTTCAGTAGTAGAGAGTGCAACAATCTTCTTTAATCTTGAGACCCAGCTAACCGCTGTACCACCTAATATGAATACATATCCAGTAGTACTCTTCCTGCCGTCTACATCACTAGTCATGTCAGCATCCACATAGCTTTGTAAACCCGAATTTGATTTTCTGAAACACAAGGATTTGTCTGCAGTTCCTCTCAAATACCTGAGAATTCACTTCACTGTTTTTCAGTGTTGTTTTCCCAGAATACTCATATATCAGCTCACAACTCCCACTGCGTATACTATATCTGGTATTGTACACAACATGACATATATAAGACTACCAACAGCAAAAGAATAAGGCACCTTGGCTATGTGAGCTCGCTACTGCTCTATTGAGGGTGACTGCTCCTTGGTTAAATTGAAGTGACTAGCCAAAAGAGTATTTACAGGCTTTGCACCATCTATGTTGAATCTGCTAAGCACCTTCTTCACATACTCCTCCTGAGATAGCTTCAAACTCCCATTCAGCCTATCTCTAGAAATTCGCATCCCAAGGATTTGCTGCTGGAAATTCCAGAAACTAAATTTCTGAAAAACGATTTTACCGAAAATGATTTCTGCAGTTTTGTAAACAAATCAAGAACGGAGCGGAATAGGTTTTTAAAAATTTTTTTTTGAAACTTTACAAAACAAAATAAATAAGATCGTTGATCTAACATAAATCAATTCATGGATCTTGGTTTAGATAAAACCTGGAAGCGCTTCACAACCATTGAGCCTTCCCGTCTACTCTCTAGAGCCCGTTGAATGATCCGGTGTATGGACACCTTCTTGATTCCCAACAAGAGATGAGCGAACGATCCGGAAGACACTCTTCCTTCTCCTTGATTGCACGTTTACAGCCATGGGTATCTCTCCCTCAGCGGCCATGAACGAGATTGGGATTTTTCCCTCGGTAGCTCGACTCTCTCACTCTCTCTTTTTCTCTCTGTTTCATGCCAAGCACAGTTACTGTGCTATAGGTGGCGTGTGGAACTATTAACCAGGCTTAGGAGAACTTTTCTCTTAAGTATTAGAGAGATGTAAACCCTAATGGGCTTACTGGGCTCAACTGACCATTCAATTAGTATTGGGCTATGTGTGAGCTAGACAGGGGACCTTATGGATCTAAATAGTCTAAGGTCCAATGGGCTAACTACCCATAATCATATCTAACTCTTAATTATGATTGGGCCTTGTCCATTAATATTGGGACACTCCACTATAGGCCCAATATTACACTCTTAGACTAAATGTCATATATTTTCTGTGAAGCTAATTAACACTTTAATTAACTTGATCCATTTAGCATATACTATACCTGCAGATATACCCCTGATGCAATGCCGTACTAGTGAGGTGAAATTACCGTATTACTCCTCTAGTACATATTTACCTTTGAGTTACCATTTTTCATCTAATGGATAATAATTGACTACGGTGTTTGTAACTGCCCATACAAACACAGTCAAATTCATAAAATGAATACCTGACGCCTGGTTTTTAATTATCCAAATCCTTGGAAAAACTCAAAATAACATTATATGCATGGTGTCCAAATCATGAAGGGCGTTCTCATCAATTCACAAATCTTATCTTCCAAGATACCGGAGTTCGAACCATATAATCGGAACTAGTCCTTTAGTAAGTCAAAAAGATAAAACTCATGAAAGCAAGTCCGACAATCACTAGGATTAAGGTAATCTTGCAATAATACTAGATTAGTGAAAGATAGAATATTGAGTTATGGCACTTAACCTCAAATTCTATTTTCACTTGGTCCAGTTCAATGCACTTATAATTTTCTTATAATACACTAGTGTTTCTATCCGAAGTCAGATACTTCAATAATTGGAGACTTCATCAATTCTGTTGAAATAGACAACAATACATTCTATGGCAAAATAAAGTATTCTATCTTTATTTACAGAATGTGAACTTTTAATTTAGACATAATGAAATAAAGAATTTAGTCTCCCACATGTGAACACTTCACACGATCAATTCTTTATTACTCATTATTAGTCATGGAAACTTTTAGACGTTTGCATAATAGAAAGTATAAATATCACATGTATATAATTGGGACATAATATGGAATTCATTGACAATAAATAGATAACACTTAAATCTAATAAACATTGTTTAAAATGCCAAACAAAGAAACTGTTTTCTAGGGCATATTCCCAACAATCTCCCACTTGCCCTTTAAAACAGATGTGATATATCACCACTACAATAAAAAAACCCTTTCATAGCTGGCGAAGAATGCTATAAAAGAGTTTTCATAGTGTTTAAGCGCACGCTAGGACAGCCCCCGCTATTAAAAGTCCCCCTCTTTTATAGCATTTTATAAATGCTATTACGTATGCTATTAAACATCCTTTTAGTGCATTTGTTTTATGCTGCTGAAACTCTCTCATAGCGTTTTATAGACGCTATAAAATGGTTGTTATAGCGTTTTTTAAAAGCTGTAAAAAGTTTTATATAGCATTTCATAGATGCTGTAAAACACTTTTTTTAGCTTTATTTGACTACTGTAAAGATACTATTACAACACTTTTTGCACGCTGTAGATATTATTTTATAGCTTTTTTCACCTGTTGTTATTTATCTTTAATAGCCTTTTTCAAATGTTATTATTTGCTTTTAGTAGCATTTTCAAATGCTTTGAATATATGTGTAATTCTAAAAATAATTTTTAGTTGAATTTATAAAAGTACTTTAAATTAGGCAAATCATCGATACTTGAGTACTTTAATATTGTATAATAAAAGATCCGTACAATATGCTTGTCTTAAATTAAGAAAATTACATATAAGTTTCAAACACTTCCTGAGGTCATACACTCATACATAATATTATCAAAAGTAATACAAGTTCAAAATGCAACATTCAAAAGTTCTCTTCTACAAAAGCTTTCCAAGAGCTATATATTGAACTTGTGCTCGAATCTCCTTAGCAAAACAGTCCTTACTACATAATGCTCATGCTGCAATTGAGCAAGAGAAATAAAACAATGTAAGATGACTATCCATATACTGGCAAAAAAAAGTACAATTTGCAATTCCCAACAAAATTATTTGTCACCATATAATTCAATATTGATTTTGACTAATATCCATATAATGGTACATGTAAAGATAACATCAACAATGGTATGTCTACAAATCAAGCTCTAAGAATTGACAAAACTAAAGCCTCAGCACATTGTACAATCAATATGAAAAAGAGACACCAAGATAAAGACTGTAAAGCAAGTTGTAGATAATACCTATCAATGATATCATGAAGTAGATCATATGAGCCCAAAATAAGGAGATCATTTCCTACATATACAACATATACACATAACAAAGTACAAAGTATATTTAGTCACCCCAATAAGAAAAGAAAAAAACTTACATATATTTTAACAAAGTTGTCATTATAGTCACCCTATAATAACTTTATTAGCTGGCAATTCAACATTACTACCAACTAGGCCCTCAATAGTAGTCATTGCAGAAGTAGGCCTCCATAAGAATGCTTCTAGTTTCTTTGCCACATCAACCCAAACTCTCATGGCTTTAGGTCCAAGCATCATATGATGAATAATTTCCTTTAGATTACTTGAAAACCAAAGTCCTTCAGCAACAACTTCTCCAGAATCACACCAATCAAGTAACTTGCATTTATCCTTTTGTGAAATAGTATTCATACTCTTTAAAATATATGCCCAGTTTAATCAAGAGAAGAAATTTTAATCAAATATAAGATGTTAATCTCAAAAACTTAAAATGGAAAAGAAATCTACTTCGTCAAATTAAATTCCTAGTGGAGAAGGAATAGATGCATTGGATTATTCTTCACTACGAATATTAGTACTTGAAGCCTACAACAAAATTGAAAAAATTAGATATTGCCACTTTTAGGTATTAATATATAAGTTATAAACTTACTTGATTTTTCATAAGGAGAATGACATTTGTTGCAAATGTTTCACTTGCTCCTCCAATTTTGAGCATTTATCCTCCAAACGAGTTAAATTATCATCCATCTTCAAGCTTCTACTTCTCCTCCCTAAGGTAAATCTCCAAGCTTCACTTGTCCACCAAGATAAGTATCTCCCTAAAAGATATATAAAGAAAAGTTATATCGTTCCTCATTACCTTTAACTCAATAACAAAAACTATCCAAATAATGATTAGAAGTTATACATTTATGTCTACATGATAAACCATAATATGTCTTTACATCATGTAAGGGTACAAAAGTAACGAGCAACCTTTCTCACCAAAATGATTTCTTATTTTAACTTTCTATATAAAAATCTAATGTATGCATTCAATAGGAATTGACGAGGCTCCCCAAAGATCAAAACAATCCAAACAGTCTAAGTCTCACCTAGATAAAAACCACGAGCATGCTGCCTTACCAGCCCACAATGATGGTTGACTTCCAAGAAACATCAACATCGATCATCTTAGAGTTGCACTTGATGCCTTAGTTGGGTGGGATGACGAGCTCGCCACTGGATATCAACAATCACCCTTCAATTGAGAAGTTCTTGTTGCACCACTTTCTGCAGGATTCAAACTTCCTTCGATGAATACCTATGGAAAAACCGATCCACAAGACCATATGGATCATTTTAGTGATCTTATAGAGCTACACAGGGTAAGCGACCTCACATAATGTCACTAAAAATTGCTTACTAAAATGATTTCTTATTATAAATTTCTATATAAAAATCTGATATAAAAACATCTACCATATGGTTTGATATAAGCAATTCATCCATAAGAATTAACGATTTTCCTAATTATTTTTCACCTTTTTTTTTCTAAAATATGAAAACTTTGATGATCTTTTCTTGTTTTGATCCATCTTTATCTTGATTTATTTTAAGTTTGGATTCAATTTCTTAAAATAAAATTAAAATATGAACTTTCTTTCCTTGCAACTATACCCTTACCATTTGATCTTCATACTTGTATCTGGGCTTACTTGTATCTGGGCTTTTAGTCTAGTGTACATTCAATATTTTGATATGAAATATAGTATCATATATACTAGAATAAGACGACAAATTGATGTCTCATAAGTCTAGTTTGATGACTCATGACTCATTGTATTCAAACTTGCTCCATTAATTTTGTGAACTAGTGTAAATATTAACCATGTGAAGTTGGAATATAGCACATTTTTTTAATAAGATCAACACTATCCATATTTCAGCCTAGAAGAAAAAGTCTAACAGAGAGAACATAATCAGTATTTGGGCCTACAAGAAAAAGTCCAACAAAGAAAAAATGAACTATCTTAGAAGTTACATATATAGACAACCTTGACCCCAATTACTGGATCGTCACATATACATACTAGCATTCATTGATCAACACCATAAAACTAAAAACACAACAAAGTGAAGTAACACGTTTGAAATAATGAGCAGAATTTGAACGAAACAAGAAAATAGAAGCAAAAAACCACCTGAACGAAGTGGAAATTTGCTTTGGCAGTTTTTCTTTATGGTGTGAGCTTGAGCTGAAACTGCAGGGACTGAGTTCCCCTGTTTCCCTGTTGAGACTCAGTTCATCTGCTGAAATTTAGTTCAGCTCCTAATCAATTCAACGGAGATGAGTAAGATCCATATCATACAATCTCAACCACAAAGTCACATGGGAATGGTTTTCTTTTTTTCCTTTTTTAAAAATAATTCCAGAGGAACAAACAGTACTAATATACCCATAACTTCAAGAAGGACATTCTATGGTCAGATAAAATCACAAATGTATGAGTCAAAATAATCCTCAAATCACATATCAAAACCACAAATTCATATATAACCCTCAAAATCATTGATAAAAAAAACCCGAAATTTATAGACAAAATGGAGCTTCCTTTAAGGAAGGAATAATATTCAATGAATCATTTTTTTCAAGAAAATAATAACTTTAATTAAATGAAGGGAAAAAGTACAAAGATGGAACAAGATCTCCCGAAGAAAAACTAAAACTGTCAAAGAAAAAGTACAAAGAGACTTTGCTCCTAAAACGTGAGCAGGGGCTCTTTCAACACGACCAGTCCCCTTTCTCAGGAAAAAAAAAAAAATACATGACCAGTCCCCAATTAGTCGGCAAAGGCTAGACTCTTGAAGCCTTTTGGGTCTTTTAACCAAATTACCACCTAAAAAATAATTTGATCCCACAACTCCCCATCCGAGCAACCAGAGTCTTCGAAGATCCTATGATTTCTTTCATCCCAATTATTTAATGACTCCCGAACATAGATGAGAACATATTGAGGACACTATCCAAAACTTGATGAATGCCGATGAGATTTAAGTTTCAATTAAAAAAATAGTTGTTTGAAAAGACAATCGACTAAGACAAAAACCAAATTGATTGATGTAGAGAGGGAAAGAGAGAGTTTTGTATATGTGGAACTTACACAGTCAAGTCCATTTTGGGTGGATCTGTTAAGCACAGGTCAAACCTGGGTGAAGACTGTTTTCGGCTTGATGGAGATGGTGCTCACGAGATGGAGACGGCTGAAAGGTCAAGTCGTAGAATGCCTAGAAGAAAGCTCGAGTCAGAGATGAAGACGAAGCTCTCGCGATGGAGACGGTCGATGGGTCGCTTATGAGAAGGTTGCTCTCCTTCGTCGTGCTCATGAGTTGCAGACTAAAGCTGGGTCTTTGGGTTGAGCAAATGGGCTCTTGATTCTGCAGTCGTGATTTGCAATTTAGGGTATTAAGATGTGGGCATAAGTTTAGCTTTCGATGCAGAGTACTTTTTGTTTTTTTTTATTTATTTATCTTTTTCTAAAGAATGACACATAGTACAGAAAATTGGTTTAGGAGGCAAACTTTTGGGGAAGGAGGCAAACTTTGGGGGGAAAATTTGGGATTATGTTTTCAAGAAGGCGCCTGTTTAAGTTTATTTGAGTTTTTTTTGTTAAATTGTAGGATTAATTGGAACTTTACTACATAAAATACCCATAATTATTAGTTCATGTAATTAAAAACTGAAAAGACATACAAATATTATTTTATGGGTAAGTTTTTCCTTTTTGTTTTTTTTTTCCTATGTTGAACTAAAATTTTCATTTTGACATTTTTAATGAATGCTTAGACTTATACTATTGAAAAAGAACATAGTGGCATTTTTTTGAGAATGTTATGCCCGTGTGCTATTAAAGGCCTATTTTGTTGTAGTGCACGTAGTCCCATTCCTTCTAGGTGATCCTCAAATACTTTGATTGTTAAAGATTTGGTAAACGGATCAGTAAGGTTCTTCTGCTAAGGCTATCTTACTTACTAGGGTTAACACATAACAAAAGGTTGATCCTCTGGAGTATATTATCAGATCGAGCATCCGAATTAATATATCTTACATAAGTCAGATCTTTCTCCAGAACAGACAAGCATATAGTTCCTATTTCTCTGAAGGTACTTAAGGATACACTTGACTATAACTCCATATTCAGGTTCTGGATTGGATTAGTAACAACTTACTATTCTAACAGCATAATAAATATCATACTATTGTGCTAACCAAATTCTTATTGATGATTGTCATCCTATATTATTCTCAATGGTTAATATATCATCAATATATATAAATCAGAAAAATTACTTTGCTACTCGGAATCTTTCATAGATACAAGATTTGTCTATCTATCGATCAAATCGATAAATTCTAGACAAAAGCTTAATTCTATAAATTAGATCTCTAAAGTTTCACAAACTTTACTTTCTTGGCCCTTTTTAATGAATCCCTCTGGTTGTACCTTTTAGATACAGCCGTCAAGATTGCCATTTAGGAAAGCTTTCTTGACATCCATCTATAATATCTCATAATCAAGAGATACAAATATGGAAAAGAGTATATCAATAGACTTGATCATAACAACAGAATAGACATTCTTTCTATATATAATCCTTTTACAACTAACTTGCCTTGAAAGTTTTTACTTTTCCGTCTATTCCTCTTTTTCTCTTATAGACTTAGTTTATACCTAAAATGTTTTACTCCTTCAGGTAGATCTATAAGATCACAGATTTTATTAGAGTACATAGACTCTAATATGGATTCTATTGCCTTTTGCAAAAGATCTATATCAACATCATCTATTTCTTCTTAGTAGATAAAGTAACCATTTCCAAATATCTACCAGATTGCCTCACAATCCTCCCACTACAATGAGGGTCCGATATATGTTGATCTTCTAGTGATTTCTCCTTCCTAAGTGCTTACTCTAATCTATCTTTCATAGATAGGCTGATTACATCATCAGTTCACTCCTCAAGAAATAACTTACTTTGGGGTCGTAATAATGAACAATTGAACAATAACTTAATCATAGCCAAAAATTTTCATTGTCAGTGAGATATTCCTAAGAATTCTCTATAGAGGTATTCAATGCTTCGATCCAATCGATGCGTCTTTATGCTTTTCCTAATTGCTTTTTGGTTTCCACTTTCAATTCTTTGAACTTTTCGAAAGAATTCAATTAGCAGTAACATTAGGAAAACATAATAAAATTTTGAGTAATCATTCATAATGACATATTCAAAAACTCATTGGGGTTGATTGCTCAAGGCTCCGCAGACAACAATATGTACGATTCTTAGTACTTACTCACTTTCTTATGATTAGATTTATCATGTTCAATCTTATCATTATTAGTATCATACAATGAGAATAATATAGGATAAAAAAAATTGTCATTTTTTGCAATTAAGAATATTATTCTTTCATATGGAAACTTTGTCATTAAGACAAACATAATAATATCGTTTCATCAAATATGAAACAAAAATCAAATTTCTCTTAAATGCTTGACAATTTTAAACCCTAATCATAAATTCATCAAACATGAATTTAAATATTTCTCATTTTATGTGCAGATACTATAGTTATTGTAGTCCTTACTCTTAGTGAACTTGCCTTTACTAAACTTTTTTACTTTCGATAGAACCCTTTGCAACAGACATACAAACATGGTTAATGATTCTTGAATCCTATCCAACATTTATTAAGTCATCAACTAAAATAAGTTAATGAACAATAAATTGTTATTACCTTCCAATCAAGTATTGTATAGGTATCTCTAACAATTTTCTTTCAATATCCTTTAGTACTATATAGGAAACATTTTCCTTTTAGCTAGTGATTAGAAAATTCACTTTTAGCTGCTTTAGCTTGATAAATATGTTCATTAGGTATTTCATTGAGATTCAGCATAATATTGTAGTGGTCTGAATTCCTTGAATTTCATGTAGTAACATATTGGACATCTCATGTCAACACGTATCAATGAATTATCTAGAAATTCTCCCACTACATATATGTTTTATTTTTCTTCACTAGTCTCACCAGTGAATGTGGACAAATATATAAGAGTAAAAACTCAATAACATATCAGCCATAAGCACTAAATCTAGGTTACATTAATCCAGATAACATAGTCTAACCATACAAGTTATGTGTGTGTGAGTACAGTGGGTAAAGGAATTAAGGACATATCTATTTGAATAAATTATCCATATAATAGCAAACATCATGTGACAAATATTTCGAATAATTAACATAATGTAAAATAAAGTCTACAATATGCAAGTGAAGTATCCCTAAGACTCTCACTAATATTCATGGTAATTCAACTTTCTATTAATTACAAGCCTCCTACAGGAAGTCATGCAATTAACAAGTCAAACTGAAACAATTTCATTTAGAAAATAAGACAAATATCTCATATCCCATATTTCTAACTACCATTTAATTTAGTCCTCTACTCTACTAACAAGAACTCGTACAGGAGGATATCAGTATTTCGAGTTGAGTGTGTAACCATTGTTTCAGTAATTAAGCTTTCTATATAAGACCGTCTCCCACAGGTGATCGGCCTCATACAGTCCACCTAATACCTTATTCTGAGATATTCATTTCCAATACTACCCGAAATTCATTTCCAGTACTACCCAGACGAAAACCCTCCTACGGGAGCTCAGCAAGATTCTGAGGCGAGGCTCATCCTAGTACATAATGAATCAACAATGGAGACCATAGGTATCTCATACCTTCTCCCACTCAATATTTTATAATTAGGGATTTAATGCCTTTACCCAGTTATCTAACTTACTTAGTAACCTAAAATCAGTTATGTAAGCATGTTCATATTTTGCATGTGAGTAGCTCTACTATCCCATATGACATATTACTAAGATCATGTAATTAAATACTCTATATAGAAATGCATGCAACACTATTCATATAATAATCAAGTATTGACAGAATTTAATAAAATAGAAAAGTTAATGATTATCAATTATTCTAGCATTTAATATTATTTAATAATTAAACAATCTTTTCACAAAAGATACTATTAAATAATAATTGTGAGAAATAATATTCAAATTTAAATAATTAGGATTTTCACAAAATCTAATTTATTTAATTAAAAAATTTAATCCAAATTAAATCTCCTTGAATATTTCAAAATTCGAATTCAACTTTTGAATTATAAATTTAATTATCTCATAATTAAAATATCTCCCGCTTATTGGATTTTCAAATTTGAAATTATCTCATAATTTTCAAATCATTATTTTGATCTCATTAAGATAAAATGTAAACTTTTTATTTAAATTTAAGTTGGAAAATGTAGATATTTACTAATTAAAATCTTCACAAGGTTTAAATTAGATATGTAGATGATTTAATCAAATTAAATCTCTTCAAATATCTGTTGATTTGAATTTAACTTTTAAATTTCAAATCTCAAAATTAATTATCACATAATTAATATTGATTATCTAAAAGATTTAATCACATTAATCTGTTAGATTATTTCTAGATTTAAATTCAACTTTTGAATTTCAAATCTTTAAATTAATTATAAGATAACTGATGTAGATAATTAACTACCAACATTAAATTCAAAATCAAACAGATTTGGATAGATAAGATATTCTTTCCAATTTTAATTTGAAATTTTCATCAGTTTCAAATTTAAATTGTAAAAGATTTAACTATTTAAATCTCCTAGAATATCTCTAAATTTGAATTCAAATCAAATTTAAATTTAAAAAAAGAACTAATTATCTCATAAATAGTTTAGTAAATATCTAACCAACTATTTTGAATTTAAAATTTTAAACATTATCACATAATATTTAATTAAAAAATATATCTAATTAAAATTTTAAATTTATTTCGAATTAACTCTTAATTTCGAAATTTTATATTTTAATCGAATTAAAATATGTTTAAGATATAGATCTTATCTATATCTATTTAATTTAAATTTTCAATTTTGGTAGTAAATTAATTCCCTATTTATTAAAATTGATTTCCTTAAATAGTGGGATCTCATCCATATTTAAATTTGAAATCAAATCTATTTAAATATGTGATCCTATCCATATTTAAATAGTCATTTAAATTTCCTAAAATCAAGTGATCTTATCCTTGATTTGAATTTATTTAAATTGAAGATCTTATCCTTAATTTAAATCTATCAGTAAACTAAGGATCTTATCTTTAATTTAAATTCATTTAAATTGAGGATCTTATCCTCAATTTAAATCTTTCAATAAATTAAGGATCTTATCCTTAATTTAAATTTAATTATTTAAATTTCAAAATTAGAGAATATAGGATTTTCTGATAGAATCTTATCCTATCATATTGATTATGAAAATTTGAATTTCAAAAATCAAATAAGGTAACTAATTCAAATTTCCTACAGTATCTTTAATTTGAAATTCAAATCAAGAAATTTTAAAATAAGAAATTATCTAGAATGGTTAATCTGACGTCAACGGTATCAAGATGCCGATCGGAATGTCGAAACGAGATCTGTCAGAAAGACGATGGCCTCGGGCGCCACACGGCCACGCATGGGACAAATCCCATGCGTCCACGTGCTCTTGAAGCGCCCATGCGGCCACCATGCAAGACGGCACGTGCATGGCCACGCATGGGACAAATCCCATGCGTCCACGTACTTGCGAAGCATCCACGCAGCCATCACGTAAGACGGCACCTGCATGGCCATGCATGGGACAAATCCCATGCGTCTACATGTTTGCAAAATGCCCATGCAGCAACCATGTAAGACGGCAAGCACGCGGCTCACTGAAGCGGAGCAAAGCCCGCGCGGCCACTGGAGCGAGACAAAACAGGAGCAGGACGAAGCCAGCGCGGCCACAGGAGCGAGGCAACCCCCGCGTAGCCACGGGAGCCAGGCAAAGCCCGCGCGGCTGGCACACGGTCTGCCACCCGCACGGCCAGCGTGTGGGGTTGCTCCCGCACGGCCAATGCGTGGGTTGCCACCCACGCGGCCAACGAGCAGGTCTCCCCGTCGCGGCACACACGGGCAGTGCGCACGACTCTTAGCCATGCGCCGCCTCGTAGCTTTTCCGAACCCAAAAAATCTATAACGTAATTGTTAACAATTTTTCTCAAAAACTATAACACAATTAAAGATCAAACGACTTTCTATATACAGTTTTATCAAGTAAATAAAATGTAAAAACATAGAAAATCAAGAACATGCTAGATTCATAATCAATAACGAAAAACACATGATCATAAACTCATTGTAACATCTAATTGATTATCATTTAAACTCATTAAATCAATCAATCATCATACATAATAGAACATACTCATAAACATGAATAAGGCCAAACATAACCACAGAGATTACCATGGAAATCTAAGATCATCAAACAAAAAAGAGAATTAACATGAACAAGATATGCTAGATCATCGAAAACCTTTGCTCTCGATAACAATTGCTGGAAATTCCGGAAACTAAATTCTCAAAAAACGATTTTACCGAATACGATTTCCGCAGTTTTGTAAACAAATCAAGAACACAGCGGAATAGGTTTTTTTTAAATGTTTCTTGAAACTTTACAAAACAAAATAAACAGGATCATTGATCTAACCTAAATCAATTCATGGATCTTGGTTTAGATAAAACCTGGAAGTGCTTCACAACCATTGAGCCTTCCCGTCTATTCTCTAGAGCCCGTTGAATAATCCGGTGTGTGGGCACCTTCTTGATTCCCAACGAGAGATGAGCGGACAATCCGGAAGACACTCTTCCTTCTCCTTGATTGCACATTTACAGCCATGGGTATCTCTCCCTTAGCGGCCATGAACGAGCTCAGGATTTTTCCCACGGTAGCTCGACTCTCTCACTCTCTCTTTTTCTCTCTGTTTCACGCCAAGCATAGTTATTGTGCTACAGGTGGCGTGTGGAACTATTAACCAGGCTTAGGAGAACTTTTCTCTTAAGTATTAGAGAGATATAAACCCTAGTGGGCTTATTGGGTTCAACTGACCATTCAATTAGTATTGGGCTATGTGTGAGTTAGACAGGGGACCTTATGGATCCAAATAGTCTAAGCTCCAATGGGCTAACTACCTATAATCATAATTAACTCTTAATTATGATTAGACCTTGTCCATTAATATTGGGGCACTCCACTATAGGCCTAATATTGCACTCTTAGACTAAATGTCATATATTTTCTGTGAAGCTAATTAATACTTTAATTAACTTGGTCCATTTAGCATATAATATACCTGCAGATATACCCCCGATGCAATGCCGTACTAGTGAGGTGAAATTACCGTATTACCCCTCTAGTACATATTTACCTTTGAGTTACCATTTTTCATCTAATGGATAATAATTGACTACGGTGTTTGTAACTGCCCATACAAATACAGTCAAATTCATAAAGTGAATACCTGACGCCTAGTTTTTAATTATCCAAGTCCTTGAAAAAACTCAAAGTGACATTATATGCATGATGTCCAAATCATGAAGGGTGTTCTCATCAATTCACAAATCTTATCTTCCAAGATACTGGAGTTTAAACCATATAATCAGAACTAGTCCTTTAGTAAGTCAAAAAGATAAAACTCATAAAAGCAACTCCAACAATCACTAGGATTAAGGTAATTTTGCAATAGTGCTAGATTAGTGAAAGATAGAATATTCAGTTACGGCACTTAACCTCAAATTCTATTTTCACTTGGTCCAGTTCAATGCACTTATAACTTTCTTATAATGCACTAGTGTTTCTATCCGAAGTCAGATACTTCGATGATTGAAGACTTCATCAATCCCGTTGAAATAGACAACACTACATTCTATGGCAAAATAAAGTATTCCATCTTTATTTACAGAATATGAACTTTTAATTTAGACATAATGAAATAAAGAATTTAGCCTCCCACATGTGAACACTTCACACGATCAATTCTTTATTACGCATTATTAGTCATGGAAACTTTTAGACATTTGCATAATAGAAAATATAAACATCACATGTATATAATTGAGACATAATATGGAATTCATTGACAGCAAATAGATAACACTTAAATCTAATAAACATTGTTTAAAATGTCAAACAAAGAAACTGCTTTCTAGGGCATATTCCCAACATTCGCTTTGCAGCTCCTAAATTCTTTATAGAAAACTCTATTGACAATTCTTTCTTGAGCTTATCAATTTCCTCCATATTAGCTCTAACAATCAACATATCATCTATATATAAAGATAGAATAATATGGGAATTGTCAAACCTCTTCACGTAGTAGCAGTGATCGGCTTGGCACTGCAAGTAACTATTATTACTCATAAATGGATCGAACTTCTTATACCACTATCTTGGAGCCTATTTCCGGCTATACAGGCTCTTATATAGGCTCTTCTGAAGTTTACACACCATTTTCTCCTTCCGTTGTACTTCGAACCTTGTGGCTACTTCATATAAATTTCTTCCTCTAGGTCACCATGAAGAAATGCCGTCTTGACATCTAATTACTCTAGATGCAAGTCTTCTTTAGCTATCAACCCAAGTATTGTTCTAATAGTGGTCAATTTAAACACTGGCGAGAAAATCTCGGTGTAGTCGATGCCTTCCTTCTGTTTAAAGCCTTTGACGACAAGCCTTACCTTGTACCGCTTTTTGCCATCATGTTCTTCTTTTATTCGGTACACCCACTTGTTGTGTAACGCTTTCTTTCCTTCTGGTAGTCTTGCCAACTCCCATGTCTGATTGAACACTAGTGAATTCATCTCATCTTTCATGGCTAACTCTCGCTTGGTTGACTCATCATTCTGCACTACTTCTTCATAGGTCTTTGGCTCACCTTTATCAGTCACCAAAATGTAATGTAGTGCAGCAGAATATCTCTGAGGAGGTTGGATTGTTCTGGAAGATCTTCTGAGTTCGGCCACTGGGGTTTGTGGCTCCACTGCTGGCGCTACAGCTTCTTGATCTTCCTGGTCATTATTAGTCTTTATTTTATTTATTGGGATATTATTCAATAGAATTTTCTCCAACTTCTTAACTTCAGGAAATGAACCATCAGCTCTAGTGTCCAACTTGTCCTTGTACATCACCTCCTTGTCGAATATAACATCCCTGCTTCTGATGATCTTCCGATTTTGGTCATCCCAGAAGCGATAACCAAACTCAGCATCTCCATAACCAATAAAGAAATACTTCTTAGATTTAGGATCAAGTTTACTTCTACTAGCAGAGTGAATATGAATATAAGATAAACAACCAAATACTTTCAGGAAAGAAAGGTTTACCGCTTCACCGCTCCATACCTCTTCTGGTATTCTGCAGTCCAATGGTACTGATGGTCCTCTATTGATAAGATATGCAGCAGTATTAACTGCATCGGCTCAAAATGTCTTTGGCAACCCTACGTGCAACCTGATACTCCTAGCACGTTCATTCAAAGTTCTGTTCATCCTTTCAGCAACACCATTCTGTTAAGGTTTTCTTGGAATGATTTTCTCAAACTTGATCCTATTATTGGCATAATACCTCCTGAAATCATCATGTACCACATCTTTTCCACATAAGGAGTAAGCCGTCACTAATCCCTAAAATCATACCAATCATCATCACTTTCTCTCTTATATTCTCTACCGTTCTCTTTTCGGTATAAGTAACTAACTATCATTGCTAACACTGTTCATTAGAGATTATTAAGCAAGTACCATACTGACACCTTAGACAAGATTTCGATGAAAAGTTCATTTATATATAGTATTGTTCAAGACTATTCGAATGACAACCTACAACAAATTTGGGTTTGCAGACCTCTAATAGGAATCAATGTTGAAGGTATGTAATTTATATTAGTTATTAGACGGAAATCCATGTCAACAAATCAAAGGGAAAAAAAAAAAGATCTACTTACGTAAGAGTGAAATGGCTAAAAATAAGAATAGAGATGAAAAGAGAAAGAAAGCATCAGACCTTTGAAATGGGTCGGCTTTCAGAATAATGGTGGCCAAAGGGGAAAAGAGATACTATAACTATGTTTAGTAGGAGGAAGGGAGCTAGAAAGGAAGGAGAGCTACATTATATATGAATTAAAGGGAATATGGGAAAGGGAGATGAGAAAAAAAAGAGAGCACTTTTCTTTCATTGCTTTTGGTATGAGAGGGACAAGAAATACGAAAATCTCTCTATTATTTTCTAGAAAGGAAAAATAAAAAGAAAATGAAGGTTTCTTTAGTTGTTATATAACTACTCTACTACTTGATTGTGAAATTCCATCCTAAAATATCTTTAATTTGGAGATGATTGGATATTGGTTAAATTGATAATTCAAAATCCACTATCTAATCACCACCTTATCCTAAATCTAACTACTAATTCTTCTACTTCTCCTTCCTTCCATTTCTTATTTTTCCCAAACACATTCTAAGAGCAACTCCAACCCATTATACCAAAATAATGTAATTTCTACATCAAACAGTAACTTCATCTTTAACTTATTACACTATATATAACACTAAAAAGGAATATACCCCATATATTCTTTTTTTATCTACTTTTTAAATATTTTTTTTATAAATTGCTACTATTTACATATTTCACCAATTATACCCATATACAATTTTTTTTCACATATTGATCTAATAGTATATTTTATTATTTAACAAAGTTGTAGAAACTAATAAATTAATAAATTAGACTTTACTAACTAAAATGACTCATTTACTATCAATATACTATTTAAAAACAAATTTACATTAACAAAATTATTTGTGAACCAAACCATTATATTTAATAATTAAACATAAATACAAATGTGAAAAATAGATATTGATATTCATTTAACTATCTAAATTAGTATGCTCCTCCCACAAATGATTAATTAGTGCATTACGAAGTACAATGTGAGCATCTTTTTTCTTGATTTGTCTATATTGAGCAATAAATTAATGAAATCTTGTATTTTTATCTACTGCCATTTCAACTTCCAGAATTGACGCTAACACATTTTTTTTCACAAAACCATGTAGGTCCTACCATAATTGTGAATCGTAATTAGAGAACTTCGAAGGTACGTTCTACGTCTTTTCTACATGCTTCATGTTTCATGGCAAAATATTTTTTTTTTCCGACCTTGCAGTTAGTAAATAGTTTGTACAATAGTGGATCATTTTAGGTATATACTATAAGCTAAATAATAACCCATGCTATATTTATTTTTTTCACAAAAAATGTGTCGGTCCTACCATAATTGTGAATCATAATTGGAGAACTTTGAAGACACATTCTACGTCTTTTCTACATGCTTCATGTTTCATGGCAAATTTTTTTTTTCCCAACCTTGTAATTAGTAAATAGTTTGTATAATAGTGGATCATTTTGGGTATATACTATAAGCTAAATAATAACCCATGTTATACTCTTTTTTTTAATAACAGAATGAGAGGGAAGAGCTTCGAGAATAATCATTGGTGACCTACTACGACCTGTGTATTGTCCAGCTTATGTTGTTAAATAATTTTCCCACTTCCAATACATACAATCTAGACTACCCAACAATCTTAGGAAACCACGTTGTTGACCAACATAAGTAACATGCAACGTCATTAGCGGTAGGTATTCTTAGATACAGCTTTGTAAATATCTCCACAATAGCACGTCAAAATCTCTTCATACTTTTAGTTGTCGTCGACATGTATATTTTAATATACTCATCCGTAGCATCCACCGGTAGACCATATGTCAACATCCAGAACATGATTGTTACTTTATGTAAATTTGATAATCCTAATCTACCAAGTCCAACACTTCATTGTTATAAGCAGTTGTCATGATCTTTAACTACATGAATAATACGGAGGAACAAACTTTAAAACATTCGATATCATTGGCGAAACATGCCATCACTATAGCGTGGATTCTCAGTAAAATAGTCGTTAAATAAATTGTGACTCACAGTTTCCCAGTCGTGATAGATCACTACAAGACCAGGAATTGAATCATCATGGGTCGTTTGGTAGTTTTGTTTATTAAAATAGTTAGCATGGATCATATTCTTGTTAGCGATCATATGATGTTCGCCTCTTCAGATCCATTAATCTCTTTACTATTATTCATGACTAATAAATCATCATCATCGTCCAAATAAGAAGTCACTATAGGAAACAGAGGCTATAACGACAACATTTGTGCTCATTAACACTTCAAAAGTGGCCGATGTACACCTATAATGATGACAAAGTCGTCGCTAATTCATTGTCGTTGTAGGTTCATTACTATTAGAGGACCTATAGTGACGACACAACTTGTCATTAGTATTATAAGCCTATAGCAACAACATTTATTGTCGCAACAGTACCGTCGAAGACTAATACAAAATGATGAGGTTTGTTGTCCTGAAAATTATAGCGACGATATATAGGTACTTAAAAATAATATTTTTCATATTTATAGCAATAAATTATCGTCGCTATAGGTATTTAAATAGTTTTTTAAAAAATAATCTATTAAAAAAGAAACTATTAAGATTAGAATTAAATTGAAGCATATTAGAATTAAAATAAAATAAAATTTAAATTTAAGCATAATAAAAATACAATTCAAAAATATATTTCATATGAATAAATACTCAAAATATACATAAAATACATATATAATAAAAGCATCTAACACAGAAATATAGAACAAACCAAGAAAAAAAAAACCTAAGTAACTATTCTAGCTTCCCAAATCAGTCTTGTCCTCATCTTCACCTTCTTAAGGCTGAGAAGTCAGAGGAGGACCTCGAGGTCATAACCTGAAATGACCCGACTTTTTGGACCGTTAACTACTTACATTCTTAGCTTACTTATTTAAAAAGAGAAACTTAGATGCTGAAAAATTATGATAATTTTTTTTTCCAATATACTTTTATTTCTTTTTAAGAGATTGATATTCATAGCTAACCATTTACTTAATTTGATAATGTGAAAACAAGTAAAATGCTTCAAGATGGCTAAGTAACCTTTGTTTAAATTTGTTTATAAACTTTTAACTTGGGGTGATTTAAATAATGTACAACCAGAAAGGGCTCCCAGATATGGAGGGGGGTCACATACGGACCACTTAAATCCCAAGCTCTCCTTAGACAGTTTAGGTCTTTTTGGCAGAACCCCTTGAGTTTTGCATTTATTCAAATCAAAACATTTTCACTTTTAGATCTTCGAAAAACGTTCGTTTTAACTCCATTCAATCAAAATATATTTTCAAGTTCAACTTAATAAAATTATGCATTGTGAAATAAAATACCGAGTTATAAATATATTTTCAAATAACATCAAGCTTATATAATTGAAATCATTTGTCTCATAATAAGAATATATGCAGAAATAATTTAATGGCGGTATTCTATTGCCCGTGCCTCACATTCATCCTCGCCTCGATTCCAGCTAACCCATCAATGAAATCAAACATTTCTTTCCTTTGGTACCTACAGCATGAATACTCATACAATGTGAGCTTTTGCTCAGCAAGTACAATGTAATTCTCACAAAACATTTTATTCATAAACAAATAATCTTTTATGAAAGTCCGATTATGCTGTTTTAGGAAATCATTACTTTATGCTTTATTATAAGATATTATATCATTATTTTATCTCATTTTTTATCACAAAGTCTTTTATCTTTCTTATGGGCCGTGGTGTACGTACCGAGTGTGTACTACCGAATGGAGAACCAGGGGAGCGACTCAACTGAAAATACAGTCATAACTTAACATACTTTTCCTAAGGATGATGGGTAATATATTATAGTTTTTGTGGGTTTGGAAGGAAATAAGGTAGAAAGAGGTTTTTTCTTTTTTTTTTTTTTTTTTTTTTTTAGAGAAAAGATGGTAGGAAGGATGAAGATAATTTTGGCTAAGTAATTGGAAGATTAAGTATAGAATTCCAATTGCCAAATGAAGGGTCTATTTATAGGCGATCCATAGGAGGTATCCAATAATATACCACTTTCACATTTCATCTAATAATCCAAGCACTATTATTACTAATTTTGTCTACACGTCTTCTTTCCCACTCAACTACCTTATCTTTTATTTTATTTTTCACTCTTCCACTACTTTTGTCTTTAATCTCTCTTTTCAATTATTTGGAATCTAATACCACTAACTCCTAAAGAAAATCTCCATTATTTTTTTTTCTTACTTTTTGAATTATTTTGGAGACAAAAGCTACCAATTATTTTTGTCTATGTCTTCCTCTTTGAATTATGGTCATTAACTTCCAAAGAATATTTCTATTATCATTTTCCTTTTTCTTACCTTTCGAATTATTTTGGAGACAAAAGCTGTCAATTAGTTTTGTCTATATTTTTTATTTTTAGAATTACCCACTAACTTTAGTCCTTTTTCCTTACATTTTTCTATTCCACTAATTTATCTTTTAAATTTAAAGTTATCACCTCCCTAAGATAAAACCTTATTAGTCTTCATCTTTTCTTACAACTCATTTTCCACCCTTGGATTGATTTATCCACTGAATTCTTTGTATCCTTAAATCCTAGCTATTCAAATGTGTCATGGTATTATTTTGGTGCAATCATTTACTTTGGGTTATAAGATGTAACAATTTCTAATGTGACATAAACATGTCATATTCTTATTTAGGTGACCTAAGTCAACTTGATGTACATAATATTTTCTTTGTAGAATTAATTTATTATTAAAGAAAACTAACTTAGAATTTCCAAGTTAAAACAAGAAATAATAATAGTTTTCACACGTAATAAAATTTAATGTTATAATTATGCTACACACATAATTTCAAAAATAAAATATTAAAATTCGACGTTAAGTTCATTAATAATTCTACTAAGGTTGCAAGCCTAGAGATTCCTAGGAGCTTACATAACCTCAGAGGCAATAAAAGATATAGGCGACAGGGGTATATGAGGAATACTCGGAGTACTAGGTGGTCGAATATTCATCTCGAATCCTAAAACCTGTTTGGACAATGTACTTTGCATGTAATATATTTGTTCATCATAGTACTGCATCTCCACATCAGGCTGTGCCATGAAATTGCTTCATTCTCGTAGGCTATAGCTAGATAATTCTGCGTCTGGCTGAAAAAGTCTCGTAGCTCTGTATCGAGCACAATACGCTTTTGTGGTAGAAAAGTTCTTATAGAAAAGGTGCTACTAGCACCTTTAAGCTTCCAATCAACTCATCTCCTGAAGCCTCTTCTAAGACAAAGCACCTCGTCAACAATCACTGTCTCATTAATACCAGGTGGTGGAGACTGTGCCCTAGTTTCCTACGCACTCATTAAGGCTATTCTTCTGTTCTTTATATATGTCCTGACTAGTGGGGTCAATGCCTCTTGATACGAGAGACAACTCCTTGTAGTCGGCATCATTATACTCGAAGTAAATCTGCAACTAGAAAAACTAGTAATTAACAAAAATTATTTCAATAAACTACAATCATATAATAATAAACCAAAGATTTTTACTTTGACACTAGGTTCTATATATGCTTTGTGTTAAGCAAGAATCTTTGCCCAGCTTTTGTGAAAAGGTTCAATATGCTTCCTAACAAGACCTCCAATGAATCGAGGAAAGTACTTTTGGTTGCTGGTAATAACTTTCCATGTCTCTTCTATCTTGTCAAACTTGATCGGAAGTCATTCACCAAACTGCAACGAGTCTAGCTTATCTTGTAAGTTTAAAGATATATTCTTTGAACGTTCCCTCTTAATGATGGGTGCTACAAAATAGAGGAAAAAATAGTAATAATTAATCAGATGTAATGAACGATAAATATATATATATATATATATATTTACCAATTATAACAAGTAAAAAATTATAATTACCTGACTGTCGAGGGGCAGGAACCCTTAAAGGGTCTGGTTTGGGGTCTTCATCAGTATCTCCTCCATGATAGGTGAGCTCAACAGTAGGTATGACTAATTAATATCAATGAACAATATAAAATATGACATACTCATAGAGAAGACAATATAAAATAATATATTTTATTGACAATATAACAAGCATTCTCATAAAATACATGAAAGTGAAAATATTCATATTAATCATCAGTGCTAGTAATATAATCTTTCTGTTCATCATCATTATTTTCATCATCATCGTCCACCTCCAATTCTTCTTCTTCTTCTGAATAATCTTCAATTGTGTCATCCTAGTCAAGTTCGTTATCATTAATAAAATCATCTTCTTGCACATCAGGAATAACACTATTAGATTTTAAACAAATTTATTTTGATTCCTATTATTGTAAGTGATAGACTCTAGTTTGCCAAGTTCAACCGTAAGAACAAAATTTGAGGAGTTATGATTTTGCAACATAACTAGCTCAATCTCATTATTTTGAATATCCCATCAACCTCGCTGACTTAAGTCTAACAATCTTCTAATTTGGACCATTTAACAAATCATCAACATAGAAAACCTTCTTATCTTAAGAAGCAAGTATTATATGGTTAATCTTTATACAACTTAGAATTGATAGTTATATTTGTTATGTTTTTTTTTTTAGTTTTTATTTTTTTTTTCTTTCAGCAGCATCTCCCAACAAATCTCCTAAGTGTGATATCAATAGACTACGTGCCAGGAGACAGGGAGATACCATCAGAACATTGACCAAAGAACAACATTTATAAATGAACAACAACACGTAACGTATGATCCCAAATTGTCCAAATGGGGGGCTTCAAGAATCAGTATCGAGATGCGTAATCTCTCACTGACTCCTAACTAGGTCTAAAGTAATTCTTTTCGTGAAACACACAATGCATGCATGAAACTATATAAAATCAAAAAAATTTGTCCTCACAATTTGTTAACTTTAACAAAAATGTTAACAAATTGTGTAACAAATGCAAATTGTAGGGGTATTTCAGGTATTTTTGGGATTGTATAGGTATTTAGGGCATTTTTGTGATTGTAGGGACACTTTAGGTTTTAACACGATTGTAGGAGTATTCTGGGTATTTTCGTGAATGTAGCGGTATTTGAGGTATTTTAGTAGCGTGGGGATTTATTGGGTATTAACGTGATTATAGGGGTATTTTAGGTATTTTTTGTCATTGTAGGGGTATTTTAGATATTTTATTATTTGTCAGGGTATTATGGGTATTTTGGAGATTGTATAGGTATTTAGGGCACTCTTGTGATTGTAGGGACGCTTTAGGTTTTAATGTGATTGTAGGAGTATTTTGGGTATTTTCATGAATGTAGTAGTATTTTGGGTATTTTAGTAGTTGTAGGGATTTATTGGGTATTAACGTGATTATAGGGGTATTTTAGGTATTTTATTAGTTGTCGGGGTGTTTTGGGTATTTTCGTGATTGGATGGGCATTTTGGGTACTTAATCCTTGTATGTGTATTTTTGTTATTATAGGGCTATTCTTGGTATTTTATTAATTAGAAGGACATTTTGGGTATCTTGATAATTAATTAAATATTTAATTCTTTATTAATTGCTACTCTTAACTATTTAAATATTTTATTATATTATTATTTGTAATTTACGTTATTAATAGGGCATTTTTGTTACTTTATTAATTAGAGGGCCATTTTGATAATTTTTTATTAATCGCTACTTTGTTATATTATTATTTATAATTTACTTATTTTTATTTTTATTAGTTGTAGGAGTATTTTAGATATTTTCATGATTAGAGAGGCATTTTTGATACTTCATCTCTTGTATGGGTATTTACGTTATTATAGAGTACTTTTGATATTTTATTAATGGTATGGGCATTTCAGGTATTTTAGTAATTATTTAAGTGTTTATTATTACTTTTATTCAATTATATAAATATTATTATCAATTAATTATTTTAAGTATTTTATTCATTATTACTTTAATTTCATTATTTAAATATAATTATCAATTAGTTATTTTAAATTCATTTATGTATTATAACTTTTATTTAATTATTATTATTATTATCGATTAGTTATTTTAAATTAATTTACTACTATCAATTAATATTATTATTGATTAATTTATTCAATTTATCAGCAATTACATATTTCAAATTAACTCAATGTATTATCTTTATATTTTTCGACTAATTTACTCAATTATTATTAATTTCTACTATTTCCCATAATTAAACTACCAATATTAATCTTATTAATAATTACCATAAATCTTTTCAATAAATTACCAATTAAACAATAATCATTATTCATATTAATAATTACCATTACAATTCTTATCTTGACCTTTTACTCCAAATTTTGTTTTAAATATTATTCACACTATTATTTACGTTCCTAACCAAAACATTTCTAACTCATAAAATTAAAAAAGAAAAAAACTACACATTCAACAAATACAAAATTAAAAAAATATCAAACTTAAAAGCAATAATATCATAATCAAATCCAAATCCAAATTACAAAAAAATTAAACTAATCTCATACAATTAATCTCACATAATCAAAATTAATCTCACAAAATCCAAATCCAATATTCCACGAACCCATATTCACCATAAATCCAAAACTAATCTCATGATATTTATATATAGAATTCATTATCCATATTTTTAACCAATAACCAATCCAAGAAAACTAACCTCAATATTTATATATAAAATTTATTTTGCATATTTGAAATCAAATAATTTTCTTAAAATAAAGTAACATTAACAAAAAAATAAAACTAACCTCAAAATATCCCAGTTGAGGTGGCAGACTGGGGTCGGTAGTGATAGGAGGTGGTGGCTACCAGGTTCGTTAGATATATATATATATATATATATATATATATATGGTTGCCAATCCAATAGGTATTTTTTTTTAACCTATATGTATGTATTTTTTTTAGCCATTTGATCATCTTCTAATGATGATCCAACGGTTATAATGAGATGTATGAAAAGACACGCATCATTAATGCTATTTCTCTCCCTTATTTTTGCATGATAAATTTTCATTGGCCAAAAATGATACTTATGTATAGGTAAAAAAAAAAAAATACCTACTGGATTGATGCCTATATATATATATATATCGGTGGTGATGAGAAGTTGGCGGCTGCAGGGTTCATTGGAGAGAGAGAGAGAGATAGAAAGAGAGACACAAGTTTGATAGTGAGAGTGAAGAAAGAATGAGAGGATGAGGGAAATGGAGAAGAAGAAGGAATCTGGCAGTTTTAATCGCAGTAGCTATAGCGACGATAAGAGGGAAATAAGAGTCATCGCTTTTTGCCAAAATGATGTCATTTTCTTTTTTTATCTTTTTTTTTTTTGAGAAAATTTGGGCAGGCACTGTTTGCCCTCTGAAAAGTTGCCCAAGTTAATAGCGACAACATTATTCGTCGCTATAGGGTCTAATAATTCTAAATAAATTATTTTTCATTAATTTTAAAAAACTTGTAGCGAAATTCGTGTCGTTGCTATAGGGGAAGATATTTTCAGCTCTCCACTTTTTTCCTGAGCGTAAGTTACTGTTGATAGGCGCATTTTTTTGGGATCACATCTACAGCGACGACATCAAATGTCTTCATTACTGGAGACTCAATACCAATGATAAATATCGTCGGTATAAAGTTTTTGGTCAAAATTTAAAAATTGACCCCTTCTACCAATTACAAAAAATAGTCATCAGTATAGACTACTCCTATATTGATGAGACTTATTGTCACTATAGGTATCATCAGTATAGGGCTCTTTTCTTGTAGTGAGTGGAATTTGATAAATAAGATAGACCTTCGTGATTGAAATTCATTTTCAAAGTGAAGAAAATGGCTAATTGTTGAATACAAAATTTTTTAAAAGGTAGACAAAAGGAGTAGATTTATATGATTTAATATCATCTACCTTGAACAGCTTCAAAAAAGATAATCGACAACTTATAGAGATATTAAAAGTTGGACAGGCATGTACAATTGGATATCTAGCAGTAGAATTTGGCCTTCTGAGAAAGGAAAAAGGAGCAAAATTTTATTACGAGACTTAAATTCTATCGATAATCCAAACGTACGTGATTATTTTCGAACTGAACAAGCAAGAATTATGCAAAAACGAGCCCAACAACAACAACAACAATAAGGGCCTTCTTCTACCACTAATATTTTTGGCCAATATTTCAATGATGTTGGAGGATCCGGAACTGATTTACCAGAATACTAAATTGTTGGTCGAGTTTATGTAATGTTATTGCATTATATATATTCTGTATTACATTTAGTGTTTAAGTTTATTTTGAATATTATATTATTTTGTGTTCGAGTTTAATTTGAATACTATATTTATTTTAATTAATACCTTTGATGTCTTTACATTGTAATATTGACATCTCTTATTATTTATGTATTAATTTTAGTTCATATAGAACTAATCATGAAATAATAAAAACATAGAATACAAAAAGGAATATTTTTTTTTTTACCTTTTGGTAGCAAAAAATAATTAAATTTTTTTAAAACTATGCATCTAGGGTTCAAAGTAAGAAAGGCTCTTTTTTTTCGCTATCCTCGGAGTAGTGCTCTCTTCATGAGATTGGGTTAATCCCATAGTCAAGATGGAGGACGATTGTGTTGTTATTGATATGCTGGTGGAGCAAACCTCTAACCTCCACTGTTTCGAGGATGCTCTGGAGTTAGTTTCGAGTGAACAAGATACGGAGGTGGAGGGTCAGGTGAAGGCAGTGGGAAAGCTTATCTCCCTAAAATCCTACTCAGTGAGATTTATCAAAATGATCTTGTCGCAGATTTGGGGTATCCCCAAAGGGCTGAAGGTGAATGAACTAGAAAGGATTAAATTGATTTTCCTTTTCCCTTTATACCTGGATAAAAAGAGAGTCTTGGAATGTGGTCCTTGGTCGATTAATCGCGAGCATCTCATTCTAAAGGATGTGCCTTCGAGCATTTCTATCCAAGAAGTTGATTTCTCGACGACGACCTTTTGGGTTCGCATTATAGGGCTTCCACGCGATGCAATTTCTGAAAGCAATGTACAATTAATCACTACCAAGATTGGGTGACTCCGGGACCTTGATCGTAAATCATTGCGGGTGTTCTTCTGGGCGATTATGTAAGGGTCAAAATAGAGGTGTTGGTGGCTAAACCTTTTGTAGCTGGATTGTTCCAGAAAAGAAGAAGAGGTTCTCCATGATGGATTCAATTTAAATACGAGAGACTCCAAGATTTTTGTTTCAAATGTGGTCTTTTGGGCCACGACCATCGAATTTGTAGAGCTTCTACGGGTGCTACGGTGTCCAACGGTATTACCAGGGTTACCTTGTTTGGACCATGACTACGGGCGGAGAACGCCACTGGGTCTTGCTTTCAGAACAACCAAACCAGCCGTCCAAGGGGTACAATTCTGAGGTCCTTGCACGTGGTGAGAGTGTAGTGGAGGAACAAAAGGTGCCCGGTGAGACTCCCCTACCTATGACCGGCGAGTGTCATGCGAGTAGAGCCTCGCCGTTCTGGAGCCTGGTGTTAGCTAGGGCATTCTCGGAACTTCTCAAGGAAGCGTGCAACCGACCTCTGTGACTGAGGTACCTACGGCCTCGGTGACAGGGGAACAAGTCTCTATCTTTTCCTCTTCCTCGTATGACTCTGGACGAGCCTTAATTCGGGCAGGGAGTAATATAGCAATTGAGGAAACTTTGGTGACAGATATACAGATGATGGGGACTGGACCTTTTGGTCAACTCATGACCTCTGACTCCTCCTATCGTGGAAAGAGGAAAGGAGCCGAGAAGTATTCAGGAGACTTTCCAGATGTTCACATAGACCACTGCTACCATCCAGAAGAGTATTTTAATGAGATTTTAGACTGTATAAGGGAGCCATGCTCAGTTGATCAGTACAGGGCCCATCCAGCTCTACTTGCCCCGGCCCCAACGATGGAGGAGTGGAGGGCCCAGAAGGGCATTGCAGTAGATGGATCGAGTAGGCCCCCATCTAAGAAGAGGAAGGCCCAAGAGTTTGTGCTGCCTATTACTCACCTATCAGATATGCCCCGTTGGACCCCCAAGATCAATCTTATTAAATTGGCCCAAGAAGTGGTAGCTGTTGCTTCTAACAGGACCCTACGCACCACTACGGATACTGGTCCGAGTCCTCTTCAGCCTAGTGATGGATTACTTCAGGTTGAGGATTCTCCCTTTATTCAAGGTTCTGGGGCTTCAGCTTCTAAGGCTCACCCTTCTCGTTCTCGGCTCAAATAAAGAGTTAGAGCAAAAGGTAAACGTTTTGTGTCCTCTATTTCTGTGGAATTATATAAAGATATAGTAGATAAGGAAGTGTCCTGTAATAAAGAACTAGGTTTTCATTTTGGGGCTTTGGAGACCGGCCCGAAGGTGTCTCCACCGGAGTCATGATCGTCATCATATGGAACTGCAGGGGACTTGCCCGACCCCTAGTAGTTCGAAACCTTCGGGCTCTGGTTTCGCTTCATAAACCAGACGTGTTAGTCCTCTCTGAGTTATTAATAAAAGATGAAGCGGTTAGAAGATGTCTGAGACCTCTTCACTTTTATAATGTGTGTATGGTTTCCTCCGGTTGGTCGTTCAGAAGGGTTATGTGTGGCGTGGAAGGAGGGTGTAGAGTTAGAGCCGCACTTTTGTTCCAAGAATATTATCTCTTATATTGTGTATTCGGATCCACTCGGAGTCCCTTGGAGCTTTTCAATGGTTTATGGTCCACCAGCCACTTCCTTGCGAAGGGATTTCTGGAATGCTGTGCCCAGTCTGCTTGCTCAAACCCCTAATGCGAAGTTGCTGATTGGAGATTGTAATGGTACCTTGCTGGACTGCGAATCTTGGTCCAGCATTCATACTCACAGGGGTTCATCTTCATGTTCTGGTGCTATGCATGGCTACTTTAACGAAATGGGAGTGCTGAACCTGGGGTTCTCTGGCCCTTCCTTTACCTGGAACAGAAGAAGAGGTGGGGTGTTGTTCTCGCGGGCTAGATTGGCCTCAGTGGAGTGGTGTTCTCTATTTCCTCAAGCTCGTGTTTTGAACATTACGGATAGTGTTTCCGACCACTGTTCAATTTTATTGAATACGGATGGGGAAGGTAATCTTGGCTTTAAGCCATTTCAGTTCGAAGCTATGTGGACCTTAGACGTGAGGAGCCATTGGATAGTCACATAAGCTTGGTCCTTTGTCTTCCACCCAATTCATGCGAGGAGACTCATTCGACGTATTAGTGAATTAAGGAAAGCCCTGAGACGCTGAAATAAGGACCAATTCGGCAATGTGGTCACCCAAGCCCTTGAGGCTCGTCGGGAACTTGAAAGAACCCAGAAGTTACCAGCATCTAATGAAAGTCTGCAATTGGAAAAGGAAGCGACGACCCAGTTAAATGATTTATTGCTCAAGGAGGAGACAAAAATCGAGAATTCATTGGATGGGGATGGGCAATAGATGCACAAAGTTCTTTTTCATTTCAACAATGATATGGAGAAGAACGAACTTCATTAATTATGTTAAAAGTGATGACGGTAATTGGTTGAATGGCCGACAGGAGATTGGTAATGCTTTGTCCCATAAATTTAGAATGTTGTTCTCCTCCCAATGATCGAGCTGCCCCAGCAATTTAGACGGGTTGTCCTTGCCGCAAGTTGGTGTTCGTGATTGGCAATCCTTACTTGAAGTTCCTTCTAGTAAGGAAGTTACTGATGTGCTATTTGGGATGAATCCAAACAAAGCTCCAAGACCAGATGGAATGCCGGGCTTGTTTTTCAAAACTTATTAGAACACGGTGAGTGAGTATGTCATACTTACTATTCAGAATTTTTTTACTTCTGGGACTTTGTTACCTGAATTGAATGAGGCCAATATTGTGCTTATTCCGAAAGTGTCTTGTCCTTCGAAGTTAAATGACTATAGGTTAATTAGCCTCTGTAACACAATTTACAAAGTAATTTCAAAGATCTTGGCTAATCGTTTGAGGCCCTTACTACCTTCTCTTATCTCGCCCAACCAGAATGCCTTCGTCAAGGGAAGGAACATTGGGGATAATACTCTAGTTGCCCAGGAGTTACTCCATACCTTGAAGACTAAGAAGGGTCGACATGGTTTAATGATGATAAAGCTAGACATGGAGAAATCCTACGATCGGATGGAGTGGGTGTTCATTAGAACGGTGTTGCACAATTTTGGGTTTCCCAAAACTTTCGTTAACTGGATCATGGCTTGTGTCACAACTCCTTCTTCTAACATCATGCTGAATGGTTCTCCGTTTTGTAAAATTCCTCTGGAGCGGGGTTTGAGACAAGGTGATCCTATTTCCCCGTACATATTTATTTTATGTAGTGAAATCTTATCCAGGCTTCTTTGAAGGGCTGAAGTGGAGGGGAAAGTTAATAGAATCAAAATTTCAAGGAATGGACTAGGCTTCACGCACCTTGCCTTTGCTGATGATACTCTTTTATGTGGGCAAGCAACAAGGAAGGAAGCTAGAGCATTCCTTGAATGCTTATAGAGTTTTACTGTGGGTGGTCAGGACAAAAAGTTAATATGGATAAATCTAATGTTTATTTCAGTAAGAATCTGAGAGGTAATAAAGCTAGGGAGTTGATAAATGCTTTGGGTTTCAAGCCTCTTCGGGGACCTGGGCATTATTTGGGTCTTCCTTTCATATTTTCAGGTTCGAAACTGAATGATTTTCAGGAAATTGTCGAGAAGGTTCAGCTTAAATTGGCCGGGTGGAAAACACGGTGTTTATCCCGGGCTGGAAGGGAGGTGGTAGCGAAATCAATCGGTATGAGTGTGCCAACTTATACCTTGATGTCAGTTCCAGTTCCCAAAACTACTTGCAGGAGAATCGATGCTATAATCCACGACTTCTGGTGGGGCAGAGTTAATGATAATTGTTGTCTGTATTTGAAGTCTTGGGATGCTTGTTGTAGGCCTAAACATTGAGAAATTAGGTAAAATATGCACGAAAATAGTCATATTTTGGTCTATATGCACTGTTTAAAAAATATCTGAAAAAATATGCACGCGGACGAAACTACCCTTAAAAATATTAAGAAAAAACTATGCATATCACATTTAATTGATCCGAATCTCTCTCTCTC